>RSEF01000013.1:501572-533826 GCA_003993805.1 Himantopus leucocephalus | reverse complement strand
AATGTCTTTCTTGTAGTGAGGGACCCAGAACTGAACACAGCACACATATGTACAACTAGCATTTAAATTAAAGTTTGACTACATCAGAAGCTATGTTGAATCCTTTATCACTTTGTAAATAAGTTGAGCTCACTGTGTAATGTTGCTGCAGCCCTATTTCATCTCCCTGCCCTTTCACAAAGCCAAACTAATGGTTTACAGCCAGCTAGTGGGAGATGCCCTCATTATTCCTTCACAGCCCTTATGTTTTGAAATACTTGGATGCTATGCAGGCTCTGAGCAACTCATTGGCATGGCCTCAGTGTAGAAACACTACTCTGGAAATTGCAACCCAGATTAACATTACAGGGATATAACAGTGGCAGTTGAAATGCACTTGGCATCCCATTTTCCAAAGCCAGGTTAGAGAGCAGACCTTTATGCTCCTGAGGTCAATACAGTCTAACACACCAGTGTCCTTCAAGTTCAAATAGATACAAGTTCATCCTTTTTTGATACTCCTAGCAGCATTCCTATAAAAAGGTTTCACAGCCTCTAGAAAGGCCAAAAAGCCACCTCACCTATTAATTTGCCATGTACTCTATTCTCCAGACCAGCTTTCCACTGCAAATATTTCTGCACAGCACCATGCCTCCAAGCCCACTGCAAGGCATCTGCTCCCTTCTGTGAAGAACTGCACCTAGTTTCCTACAGTGGACTTAACAGAAGGGACCTTGGATCCCATCTCTCTATACTATTTCCCATACCCAGTGCTCCCTGCTCACGCCTCCATCTTAGAGCTGCTGGCCAAATGGCTACTCTATGTTCGCTACATCAGCAAGTGTCTGTCCAAGGGGTCCAAGGTCAGTAACACACTCCTGCAGGGGCTGAGCTCCTCCTCCTTGTACTGATCCCTGTCCACTCCAGGTCCAGGATGCATTGGCTTTACCAGTTATCACTGCCAGCCCCAAATCTGATCTCCTACCATCCCCCATCCCTCCAGCCCCCCTCAACCAGTCCCTTGAAATAATCCTCGCTTCCATAACCACCCACCAATCTTTCAACAGTGGCTGTACCTGTTTTGGTGACTTTCCATTAGCAGCATCATCCAAGCACTGAAGTGTGCCATCCAACCATGTTCTCAAGGTTCCCTCCCTCTCCCTACATCAAGAGATGCTCCTCTTCCATCTTCTTACCTTGTGTTGCTGCAGCATCCTCATAGTCCAGCAGGAAAAGTATCTATATGATCAAATAGCATCTTCCTAGGGCCCTACAAGCCCACCAGCTGTACTGCCTTCCTCTATGACCTAAGCCCTTCAAGCTTCCATAATAGTGTGACAGACTCCCTTTGCCCAGCATGCAGGTACCAAGAAACCTCAGTTTCTCTCCTACCCCTGCAAGCACTCTCCAAAGACTTCCAGCCTTTCACTTGTAGGTCCTTCCTCACCCCCCATTCCTTCCTCCAGGCTACAAGCCTAAGAGAAGCCAGATGAGGAGACCCTACTGACCCACCATCTCCTCGCACCCAAAGTTTACCCCCTGCTCTGCATACCCTGGCCAACAACCACCTGGAAGCACCCCAGACCACAACACCACACATCCTCCCAAAACACCAGACCCTCATCATACCATCAGCTTTTATAGAGCTCAAACACCTGCTCATTAGCAAGGCCTGGGTGTTATAAGCCTCCCATCTCCACCCTTCCTCTTTCTTTCAGCATGCACCCATTATGGTTCACAATGACAAGGTTGCTGTCACCCACATGTGGTTTCCTACACTGCCCCAAGCCCACCAGTGGTGGGGAAGCAGCAGTGATGCTCCCACCTATCTTGCAAAACAAGTGGGAGTTGGTGGCGGTTCTCCTTCTCCTTGAGTCAGAATATGTGCTACTGGAATTTTAAACAGATTATGTAAGTGGCTCTCATTTAATCCATCTGAACTATCCTCTTTTAATCACATATGAGATCAAAGCAGCTGACTGTGAAATGAGTAGGGAGCAGCACAGGCTCTGTGCAAGCTGGCCCGCAGTAGGTGAGGAGGGGACAGGTTGTGGGAACACATGCCAGGGCATGATGCATTTTCAGGGTTGGTTTGGGGTTTTTTTTGTTTTAAATACTCAATAGCAATATGGGAGACACGAGTGCTACTGTCACTTCCTATGTATTTCTTGTGGCCCTTCCTTGGTCCTTCTGCACCCCAGAGATGCAGAAGGACATGCCTGTGCCAGGGATGTGGGGACATGGTAGCTTGGCTGGGAAGCTGTTCTTCAAAGAGAGAGCAGCTCTCTCTCTGAGATTTATATAGTTTACCTTTTTCATTTCTTCTCCTGAAGTCTGACATTTAAAAATGTGTAATTGTGTTTATCCCTGGCAAGCTGTGAATGGCTCCCCGGGCTGCCCGTGCCTCCTGCACTGCTGTATAAATTACACTGACAACCCCTTATTACAAAGGGAAAAATAAGTTAATGGAAAAGCAAAGCAGAAATAGATGCATAAAAATCCCAAAGTGCCCAAGTCAGCAGAATTGCCCCCACGTGATAGCCATTGCCAGTATTTAATTAAACAGAGATCGATCGTGTGGGTGAGTGTGAGTTGGTGTGTATGCACGTGCAGGGGGGGAATTGGTACATTTATACTGTATTTATTTTTTTGATAGTAAAGGGTTATCGATATTGCACTGAAGGCTGCCCTGGCAGGGTGATGAGCAGCGTGGCTCGGGGAAGGAGGCGTATGCACCTCCTGCCTCGGGCAGTTTCCCCACCTCTCCGTTCATCCGAGGGAACCTCTCCGGGCTGGCAGGGAGCCAAGATGCCTGGCTGCCCCTCGGGAACAGAGCTTGGGTGCTGCAGAAACGCCAGGGACCGTCAAGGCTGTGTCTCCCCCGTGCAGGCAGGGCTCCGTGAAGGCGAGGCTTGAAATCCGCCTGCCCCAAGGCGCGAGCAACAAATCTGCACGGCAGCGCTGAGAAAGAGAAATCGCATCGCCTTCCAGAGCAACCCGTGATGCTTTTGGGAAATGGCACATTTAGATGGAGGCTCAGCAAGATGCGTGAAGGGCCACGCGGGCCAGCCACCTCGAGTCACTTGCGTCACTCAAGCCAGGATGGGGAACTGGATGATTGGAGAGAAATGCTGAGCAACACAAGCTGAGGTGTGGGACCTGCAGGCCAGGACTGGAGGAGCTTCAGAGAGCTCAGACATCCTGAAGATGCTCTGAACAAACGGGAACTGCAGCTCTGGGCCCCCAGAGGTATGCGCAACCCATCACTGCGAACAGCCTCCATGGATGTTGGGGCTGACCCAGGTGACACAGGCAGCGGCCACAGAGATGGGTCAGAGCTGGGAAGCCCTAAAACCCTGCAGGATGGCTATGGGAGAAGAGGGTTGGAGGCAGAGGAAAGCTGTCTGTCTCTGACTAAGCTTCCTAATTCAGATTATAAGGAAACACTGGGATCTCAAAAGCTGGTTGCTGTGGGATTGGAAATTTACTGTTACTCACCGATTTGCATCTCTCCTGAAGACCAGGGACCTCTGCCAAGGCTCTGCGTCCCTGGGTTTCCCCATTTAGCCACACAAAACATAACCTGTGGGGTAAAATGCCAGTCACCAGCCAACATCTGAGCAGACTGCTGGTGGAAATCAGACACAGATTTTGAAAAAGTGGTATGTTTCAAGCAAAATGACCGGGCAGAGGTGGAAATGCTCGGTTGGAAATGCTCACCTCTGCCAACAGGAGTTGAAATGTTTCCTCCTGGGAGACTTATACAGGAACTGCCACTGCTGAATCCCCAGTCCTCTGACCCTGACAGTCTCCCCGTCACTCGCACGGGCAGTGGTCCTTGGCCTTTGGGGTTTGGCCAAAATGTTGTGTAAAGCACTAAGTGAAGATGTGCAGACTTTTGCGGGGGCTCCACAGCCAGATCGATTCAAATTCAACCGTCTTGGGAGCAGAGCAAAGAAGTTAACAGCTGCTGGAAATTGCACACAGCTTCTTTCATTTCCCCACATTTTTCTTGCCTAATTGGAGTGTGCAGAGCAGCTGGGTAGGAGCTGCGAGAGGCTGGGGAGCTGGACATGAGCTCTCTGTGACTCATTCCTCTGGGAGGGAGGAAGGGAGGGATTGCGTGCTCCCTGAGGTACCAGTTGCACCAGTCTGCTTTTACTGGGTCCAGAGTCAGAAGAACCCCCTTATCTCGTTGCACCCACACATGTCATTTGAACGACATGGGATAAAAAAGAAAAAAAGTACTGGTCTTTCTGCTCCCCAGCCCTTTCTCTGGCCATGTGCTCTTGGCGTAGCGCTGCTGCTCTGATTTTACGTACCTCCCCCTCCGTGGCAGCATCCAGGTTTGACTCCTGTAAATGTTAACCAAGAATTCAATGCAAAGGAAATAAAACCCCCAAACAAAACAAGAGGAATAATTTCTATTTTTGTTCAGTTTTAAGATCAGTCTCACGGCCCTAATGTCTACCAGATAATGACTGAAAATCCCTTCTCCCTGCAGTCTGGACACCAATCAATACTCCACAAGCAATTTCCAGTGCTCGGCTCGCTTGTTAAAGACCTAACATTCCCTTTCCTCAAGAAGTGGGTGGCACAGTGAGTCACAGAAAGCTCAGCAGGATGCCGCTTCTACCTGATGCAATGCTGAAGCCAGGCTCGAAATCAGAAATCATCCAGAAAAGCTATTTTCTCAGCCTAGGACTGAACCTCAGTGCTAGACTGGAGAGGCCTGAGGACTCTTGCTGGGCAGCAGGTCTCAGAGGTCCTCATGGTGCCACCCTTCCTGGCCCAGCACCAGGGACAGGATCACAAGCGATGGGGAGTCCACCCTCATCTCCGGCGTTTTCGAAATGTGCTTGTGACGTGTGTCCATCGCAAGTGAGCGCTCCTGCCCCTTTCAGCAGAGCAATGCTGCACGTAGCCACTGGCTCCAGGCAGAGGCACATCACGGATGTACGCAAGACTTAGCAGGGCTGGGGTCTGGCAGCATCCGTCCATCACCCTGACAGCCCTGCATGAATCCTGGCCCCCTTCCTCGCCCCCACCGCTGCCACGGTGGATGGAGAGCTGCCATAAGACCCTTTGCAGGAGCAGGCACCAAGATGCCGCAGGAGCCTAACTCTCCTCTCGAGGGTTCATCGGCTGCTGCGGGGGCTTTTCCAAGACCCGGCACCTGGCCCTGGCAGACAGCGTCGCAGCTAGGATGTGGCTGTGGTGAGGAGCTTGTAAAATGCCTGTCTTCCTGCCGTAATCAGGCTAACCTTCTCCACAGCAAGAAAGCCCCCAAGGGAGCTCCTCAGACTGACAAAATGCCTTTCTTTTAAAGTTGCTTTGCTTAATTACTCTGGGATATGTTTAAAAATATGATGTGCCATGAGCCTTTGAAGTTCAGAGAGACTTTAGCAGGTGCGGTAATCCCCTTATTCTAATCCTGATGACCAAGATAAGTTGGCTGCCCTTTCTCATGGTCTAGCGGGACTCAGGCAGTTTAAAAGCCAGAGTCTTTGTCTGCTTTCCTTGGATGAGACTTTCGGAATGGTGCTGGCCTGTCTTCACCTTAGGTGGACCAAACACCTTGCTAATGTGTTTATGCACAACTGTGGCTTGTTTATATCTTCCTAAAATCTCAGGTGAGCACCCAGGAGGACAGTGGTTGTGCATGTTGTTCTTCCAGCTGTGCTTGCATCAGGCTGATTTTTGCTGAAGGAGGAGAAAGGCTTCTTCCATGCCCTGCAAGTGCCCGGATCCGCGCAGCTGGGAGCAGGTTGGAGGCTGCAGAGTGGAGCAGGCAGAGGCACGAGGACCCTCCTGCTCCGTAAGCGGTCAGGGAGAGCACTGCAAAAGCTGGGCGTTGCTGCCATCCTTCAGTCAGAGTGAGCAGGGAAAGAATTCATTTCTCTTATGCAACCAACAGGAGCTATTGCCCAAAGCGTCTAAGACTAATTAAGCACTGAGCTATGTGCATGGAAGAGCTAAACGGCTGTTGCTTTGTTAGAGAGGTCTATGGGTCTGCCTGTCTGAGGGTGGGAAGGCACGACAGAAATAACCAGAAGCAATCATCAGAAAGCCAGGGGTGGCCAAAGAAACACTTTGCAGCCTTATGTTCAGAGAAAGCCAAGACCGAGACTTTGGGCAGCACGTTGGCTGGGGAAAGAGGCTTGGGAAGTCTGGTGGCATCAGTATCTCCTGCTGCACCAGTGCTCGTCTCAAGGGAAGTGTCATTTACAGCAAGGTTTTTGCATATAAAAACTCTCTTGCAAGTGCCCTCCATATTGGAAATAGCTGCCAAAAGTCAAGGCTGAATATTAGCTAACTACTTCAATCAAATTACATAACTACATGATGTTGAATAAGCTGAGAAATAAAGTCAATTGTAGAGTAACAAATGATGTATTTACTGCAATAGAGGTGCTTGAGCTTTCAAAGCTTACAAAATGTCTTCTCTTTTTTTCAAAATTAAATTTCCTTGAAATCAATGTATTCCCATGGAAATTCTTTATTACAACAAAATGCCATTTAAATGCCATTTTCTGGTGGAAATGCTCTGTTGGTATATTATTGACATGGTTCAATTACTGCACTCGCAGTAGCAATGTGCCAGACAAACAGCACCCAGGGCACATCCTCTCTTCCTCCAGACAGTCTTTTGTGTCCCCGTAGATTCAATGCCCGGACTCCAGGCTGGGCTTTCAGGATTCATCTGGCATGTCTTGACACATCCTGGGTGCAGAAGTCCCTCTCCAGGAAAGCTCTCGACACTCCTGTACCCTCTTGGGTTCATCCAGGACTGTTTGTATGACGAAGTCAGGTCCTCTCCCAGGACTGGCTCTGCCCGCATTGGACCCCATGAGAGATATGAGGGCTCAACCCAGGCATTATGCGTGCTGAGCCCTGCTTAAGGAGACGTACCGAGACCTGTTGAGTTTCTTCTCCAGACATGGGAGTCATTCATTTGACTCCCATCTCATGCTCCTCTGGCAACGAATTTGCATCTTCTGCCTTTGCATTTCAGCCGTGTGATTTCTCATGCTCTGGGGATCCCACATGCCCGGTAAGGTTGTCACCAGACTGGTTTACACCCAGCCTGTCTGGTTTTGTCCCAAAATGCCCTGGACCTGTTGGAATCACAGCCCTTGCACATGCCAGGCTGCCCAACGCTCAGCAGCTTCAAGCTTGAGGGAGCTTCTCCTTGTATTCTTCAATCTAGTAAACCTGCATAAACGTCATAACATGAGGCATCCACCATTTGAAGCCATGCTGTATCCATGCAGGCAGAAAACATCTCCAGTATGTTCACTGTCTCTTGATTATGTGAACTGTTTCTGTCATGGCTAGGAAGGATAGGTGCAGTGGATGCAAGCAGAAGCTGCAGAGAATGGTGGAAAATGGCTGGAGAGCAGCCCTGAGGAGAAGAACTTGGGGGTGTTGGCTGATGAGAAGCTCAACATGAGCTGGCAATGTGCACTGGCAGCCCAGAAAGCCACCTCCATCCTGGGCTGCATCCCCAGCAGCGTGGCCAGCAGGGTGAGGGAAGTGATTCTCCCCCTCTACTGTACTCTCATGAGACCCCCCTGCAGTGCTGCGTCCAGCTCTGGGGTCCCAACATAAGAAAGACATGGACCTGTTGGAGCAGGTCCAGAGGAGGGCTATGTCTAGTGTGTGCTCTGTGGAGATGAGGCAGCATCTTTCCTCTCATAGTCAGGAAGACATTTCTCACCTCCTTCTGCCTGGTCCAGCTCAGACAGTGAGGTACTTTGACACCCCACCCCTCCCCACCCCCTGGCCCTAGAAGAATTTGAGTCTCAGCCCTGTCTATTGCTGTGGGGATGCTTCTGCCCACTCAAAGTCAGGAGTGTTGGAGCTGGATGATGGGACCAAGTGCACCCACCTGGAAGATGGGACAGATGCAACCTCAAGAAATTTGCAGACGATATAGAACTGAGAGGAGTGGTTGATACACCATATCGGTGTGCTGCCCTTCAGAGGGACCACCACAGGCTAGAGAAATGGGCTGATGGGGGCCTCGTGGAGTTCAGAAATCTTCTCAGGGGTGCCCAGTGACAGGACAAGAGGCAACAGGCACAAACGGCAATACAGGAAATTTTGTCTGAATGTAAGATGAGATTTTTTTACTGTGAGGTTGGTTGAACACTTGGAGTTCACAGGTTGCCCGAAGAGGTTGTGATATCTCCATCCTTGGAGATATTCAAAACCCACCTGGACATGGCTCTGCGCACCCTGCTCTGGGTGACACTGCTTGTGCAGGGGCTGGACTAGATGATCTCCAGAGGCGCCTTCCAACCTCAGCTATTCTGGGATTTGGGGATTCAGGGCTTCTGAGTGCTCTGTGACAACCCCTTGGGCAAAGCATGGCCCCAGAAAAGTGTCATCTGGGCTGCCCTCGCCTGTGGCTGCCCTCCTGCCTCCCCGGACCTGTGTAGGGAGAAGCTACCCTGCACTTGAGCAAATGTTACCAGCTATCTTAGTACCCCATGTACTGAATTGGAGGAAATTTGGAGGAAGAATGTGGATCTGTTGTTCTGTATGAAATGGGGTAGAATGAGGCTGGCCTTGCCCTCCCCGATGAGAGCAGGACCCCTGGGTGGAGCAGTGGGGTGACACTCAGAGGTGTCCCTTCCCCAGCTGTTCTCCTTGTTTTGCTGTGAAAGCATCCAGGCAAGTGGAAAAACATTATCCTTTTCTTTCCATTCAGATCATTAAAGCGGAGCACCCCATTTCCTTCCCGAATTAATCTGATGTACAGTTTGGCAGCCTGCATGATCTCCTAAAATGCTCCTGAGAGGCTGCATCACCCATCCTGTCCTTCCCCCTCAGCAGGGGCTCCCCAGGAATAGAGGCTGTGGTGTTTTTCCCCCGCAGAATTGATTCTGGAAACGCAATCCGTGTTCTCCTGCAAACCGCTGCCGCTGCCGAGCTGCCCCGGCCCCTCAGGGATGCCACCACCCCTGCACGGTGCCAGCCCCGTGCTTCGGCTGCCGTTCCTCCCTCCTGCAGAGACCCGTCCAGCCTCCCCTCTGCAAACGCACGCCACAGCCGCCCAGACCCAAATCCCACCCTGCGGCCATCCCTCCAGAGCCAGGGAGGATGTAGAAGGGATTAATTTTTGCCCACTTCAATAATTTGCTTGAAACGGGCAAAACTTTTTTTTCATCTCTGTTTGCTATGTTTCACCCTGGTTCTGCTGCAGCGTCTCTTTTTCTTGGCCACGGCTCGCGTTGGAGACCAAGGGTCTTGAAGTTTGTTCTCACAAATAAGCCGAGTAACCTGTAGACCTACAGCAAATTAAAAGAAGCTATTTAGCTATGCAGATACACTCGGCTCCGTTTTGGTTTTTTTTTTTCCCGGTTTGGCAGTTCATTAATAACAGCCCACTGCTACAGAGAAAAATATCACACCAAGCAATCAGCAGCACACAGCTAGCATCCTTGGGATGCTGGCAGTTTTGCTGAAAGGAAAAAGAAACAAAAAAGGCACATTGGGCCACAGAAATGCAGCCTTCCAGTTACAGGCAGCCAAGCAAGTCACGGCAAACACTTTATTTGATTCATTTAGCCCTTGCTCTTCTTATGAAATATTTGCAGTCTTCATTTAGATCCACGTGTATTTGTTGATGAACCAGCTCTGTTAATGATTCTTGTCAAACTACTTCAGCCTATGTGTTCTTAGCCCACTGTTTGCTCTGTTACCTCAAGAATTGGAAATCCAGCTTCGCAGGCTGCGGGTGACTTACAGTTTCCTTTGTATATCCGTGTGCAGAAAAATGGTCTTGAATCATTACTTGAGAGACCGAAATGAAAAGGAGTCAAAGGAAAAGATTATAGCAGAAAGATTACAGTATGAAATGACTGATTTTTATTTAACACATTAACCAATATACTTTTTCAAATATAGGCTCAAGCCTACTTAAGGCAAAGTTCAAGTTAATATTGATATTTGAAGGAAGAAGCACTTTCATATTAATCACCTAACTATTAAATGTCTGTTATGAGACAGAGCTTATGGGCTACGTCTCCAGACACATTTTCAAATGGTTCAGTCTAACTTTGATCCTTCTTAATGATGGAGAGCAATTATATAATGGGTTCAGAAACACTTTCAACATGCAACTTGCATGGGTTTGGGGTGGGTTTTTTTTTTTTCAGTGTTGTCAGATAATATCTCAACACTTCTGGGAAGCAAAAAGGACCATCCTTAGCTCACCCTGCATTTTTGCTTTGCAGACGCAGATTTGCAGCCTAATTTGTCTGAAAGTCTGAACGTGAAACAGCTGAGTGACAAAAGTGCAAGCTGTTGCAGCGGTGCAAAACCCTGAGGGCTTCTCCTTCATCCAGGGATGCACAGCGTTGTCCATCACAGGTGGGGAAGGAGCCGGAGAGCGTTATCCTCCACAGGGTGGCTGCCGCGTGGTCCAGGCCCTCGGCTCACACGTTACCATGGCAACCGCATCCACCAGGGCAGTGGAGATGGTGAGAAAACCCCACACCAGGCCGGCAGCACGGAAAAGCTCAGCTCACGCCAAAGCTGGCACAGGGTGGGCTTGCAGTGGGGCTTGCCACCATGGCTGGGATGGGAAGGGCGACCCTGCAGCCTGGTGTTGGGTGGAGGAAGGTGGATCTCCTCCCAGAGGGGTCTGGGAGGGACCCTGCGCTTGGGGGTGGCGGTGGCTGTGGGCACGTGGAAGGGTCATGGTTGGAGCCAGGGGTGAAGAAGAGCAGAACTGCTCCTGGGGGAGCCTGTGTGTGTGTGCACGTGTGTGTGTGTGCACGTGTGTGTGTGTGTGTGTATGTATGCATGCATGTGTGTGTGTACATGCATGCATGTCTACATGCATTAATGTGTCTGTGTGCATGTAAACGTATGTGTGCGTGTATGTGTGTGTGCATGTGTATGTGTGT
Source organism: Himantopus leucocephalus (assembly GCA_003993805.1). Lineage (NCBI taxonomy): Eukaryota > Metazoa > Chordata > Aves > Charadriiformes > Recurvirostridae > Himantopus > Himantopus leucocephalus. The sequence goes on along the minus strand of RSEF01000013.1, from coordinate 522,928 downwards.
GTGCATGTGCATGTTTGTATATAGAATCATAGAATTGTCTAGGTTGGAAGGGACCTTTAAGATCATCGAGTCCAACCATCAACCCAACACTGCCAAACCCACCACTAAACCACGTCCCTCAGCACCATGTCTACCCGTCTTTTAAATACCTCCAGGGATGGGGATTCAACCACTTCCCTGTGTTCTATTGCTTGTTTCCTTGGGAGAATAGACCAATCTATATGGGTGCATTGTATGTGTGTGTAGGCAACTATGTGGGTGCATGTGTGCATGTGTGCATGCACACACGTACCTGTGCAGGCAGGGGCACAGCGGGGCATGAATCTCCGTGTGTGTGCCCTCCCACACTCCTGCGCGCCTTGCAGGGTGCACGGCTGCACACCTACCTATGTCTGTGGAGAGGTCCGGGGGTGTCACAGTCGTGCCTGTGCTCTGCCTAGCCAGAGGGTGCTCAAGCACGTGTGTTTATGTTATCAAAAAATAAATAGATATTCCTTTCATTGTCAGTGGGGGAAAGGCTGCCAATACTGCAAGCACAGCACAGGGCGTCATCACAGGGGCAGGCTCGCACTCGGCTTTTCCACACTCCATCATTTCTGCATTTTCTAGCTGAACACTGACCTGTGTCTGCGAGTGGGGTGACGGGTGCCAGCGCCTGCAGGGATACAGAGAAGCCTCATGCCCGCAGCCAGGGCACAAAAATATCCATCCAGGTATGCGAGAGCCAGTGTGCTTTTGAGAAGCCAAAGCATATGGAGAGCGGCAGTGTTCCCCACTCACCCTCTTCAGTTTAGCAGAGCTAAACACGTAAAGCTGCTGCTCGCCTGTGGGATACGGCTGGACCAAGTGCCATGGGTCTGTGAGACACCTGCTGTCCAAGGTGTGCATCCTGGCTATGTCTCATCCCCATATGCAACCGACATGCTGGGACACATCAGCTCTCACTGTCCTTGGGTTTCCAAAGGAATGAAACCCAGTGGCAGGGGCTGGGTGGAAAGCAGCGATGTGAGGGAACCGCGGCTGCGGGGGGTACCCCAATGCACATTCAGTACCCACCTAACCAAGGCAGCTCCCTCCTTCTGCAAGCCCCCTTTCTTTATCTATGTATCTTTGCCATAATAGCTGCTCTGCGATGAGCAGGTTCCCATCATACGAGGCATCCACCCAAGGAAGGTCTGTGCTGGATTTGGCCGCATGCAGAAGCTGCAGCTGCCCCGTCACATCCTGTACCCCTGTGCTCCTCAGCAAAATTTTCAGCCCTGCAAGCAGGATCAGCATAAAGCCTCAGCACCGCAAAACAAGTAGGGATGGATTAAAACAGCATTTTACAGCTCTTGTCCCTGCCTGTCCTCAAGGTGAACGCTGAATGGAGGGAGGCTGTGCCATGAGTAGGTTGGGAACCCAGAAAATCACCTCCAGCTGGGTCAGAGAGCACCTTGGAGGTGAAGTACAGCAGCATGGGGTCCTTCTCTGCTGAGGGTGAGGCTGAGCCGCAGTCGGTGGCTAAGGCATCATTAGAGCGGCTGTACATCCAAGCAGCATCCTCTTCCTCTGACAAGGTCTCTCTTGTCCAGCACACAGGGTCACGGGAAGGCTGTGACTACACACGCAGTGGTGACAGTTGGGTAGATGCATGAGAAAGTGAAAAGCTTTGGGGGCAAAGCTGCTTGTAAGCAGGAAGACAGCAGAACTTCCCACAGCTGACTGCTGCACTTTATCAGTTTACAGCAAGCAGCAAGTGTAGCGGCAAACAGAGTAACATGCAGCTTTCACCCGAAAAATGTTGTAGAACATTTGCGTGAGTCATCTCTAAGGAAGAGGATGTGGGAGCTGGGCTGTGCCTCTGGTCCAGAGGCAGACACTGAATGCTGGGACGCCCAGCAAAGAGGTGTCCCACAGAGACACACAAATTCTGAATTTACACATGTGCCTGCACATATTTCTGCCTTCAGAACTGCGGAGGTAAACCTTTCCAGTTAGGGAAACTCATCTTGGTGAAGCCTGCATGCAGAGCAGGTCCCCAGTGCTGGCTGGGGTTCACGAGAGGAGAGAACGAGGAATGGGCCTGGGTGTGGGGTGTGAATAGGGGGATGGAGGCATCAGGAAGGATGCAGAGCAGACCAGAGCGGGAGAAAGATCCAGCAAAGTCTCTAACAAGGTGCCATGCCTGCAAGGCAAACCCCAGAGATGTCCTGGGGCTGAATCCTCCTGCAGGTCCCTCAAGCTCCAGTTGGTCCCTAAAGGTACATACCTCTGTGCAGTGTCTGGGGGGAAACATCTGCAGAAAAACACAGGCACCTGGAAAAGCATCTCGCCAGGATCCTTGTGACTTAGTGGGAATCCCCATGCAGCACCACCCGCCTTGCTGTCCTCCTGAGCAAGTGCACAGGGACAGCTGGTCTCAGAGCACCTCTGTGCACCAGATTTGGGCCCCAGCTAGTTCATCTTTGGCAGTTACATCATAGAAATGACATAAAATGGGCTGGAAGTATCTCAGGAAGCCACACCATCTAATCTACCCCCTACTCCCACCCCAGACCTCCAGGTCCACATCTCCTGCTTGGCAAGAGAGGGAGAAGCTGAGCTCGCGGCAGCTCTTGGTGAGACACAATGTACAGTTAGATGCTGGGAACGTTTTGTAGAGCTGATCCCATGAAGCCCTTCTGTGTCTGTTCTGTTGAGTCCTTCCAAATTTGTCCTCTTTGAAAACTGGAGTGTTTCCTTCTGCTCAGTTTTGGTATCTTATTAGTCTCAGGTTTCCTTGTCTTGCTGGGTGGCTCATTAGGGAGTGGATAATGAGCTTTCTCTGCCCACTGCTATAGCAGTTGGTGCAAAATCTTTAACAGATATATTGTTTTTCCAAGTATTTCTGAAGCATTTGGTTTAAATCGGTGTTAACGTAACGGAAGAGGGGAGATGTTTTAAAGAATTCAAATACAAATAAAGGCTCTTCGTTAAGCAGGGTTTGCCACCGTGGTTTCAGAGACACCCCACTGCCCCACCAAGGGAGGCTTCAGAGGTGCAAATGGTACATAGGTGAGAAACATCATGGAAAGCTGTCTCCTGTCTGTGAAAATCCACTGGGTGCAGCTAGACCCACTAAAGGTACAAGAATTAGAAATGACAGGAGCCCAAACTCCATCCGCACTGAGTAATCTCGTTTGCAGTAATTGCGCGCGAGCCAGGGCCTCCTAGAGTTCCTGTGCAGCCTCTGCTGCTGCTCAAGGCAGAAAAGCTGCTCATTTCAAGTGGCCAAATTTTCAGAGTGAAGGGAAAATGATGGTTATTAGAAACACTTTTTGACCTGAAATGCAGCTTTTTATTTAGATAACAAAGAATTTTTTATATTATGGGCACTTTCAAGTGTAGCTGTTTGGACAGAGACATCGACAATGGAATCCCAGCATTAAAAAATGCAAAATGCGTGAGTATATATGAGTATGAGCTCCTCCATGTATCATGGGTATGCACCTCACAGTTCAATTAATTTAAAGGCAGCTCTAACCAATCTGGACCTGACTCAGCTATCCCTCGCAGGACTGCGATAGCACAGCTGGGCTGGCTGGGTCAAGAGCTCCGAGCTCAAATTCCATACGCAGGATAAATAGACAGGCAGAAAAAATACGACGTGGCGTTTGTCAGAGGTGTCCACCTGCTTCACCTGCTGGAATAGCAAACAACGCTTTTGCCAGGTGCGAATTTGCAAGCCCCACTTTCTGTGATCTCATCTGAAAAAGGGGAATGCATTTTAAGCAATTTTGCTTTACAGCTGCTCTGGTTTTATACCTCGGTCCCTTCTCTTTCAGTAGGAAGGACACGGGAATGCAAAATGAACAAACTCACCCACTGCCTTTGGAAAAACAGGAAGGTTAGCAGGTGTCTTGAATTTGTAAAAAAGTTGCACCCTCTGCAGCGTTCAGAACAGTGCAAAATGCAGGAAAGCAACATCCATCCTCTGCAACGGCTAACCCACACTCAGACAGCCACTGGAGAGATGCACGGGCATTTTTTCCAGTGGAGTCTCCACTCCGAGGGCTGTCCGGGCTGCAGCATCCAATGCCCACATCCCAAATAGCTGGTTGCAGTGCTTGCAGTCCTTCAAGCCCAGTAGTACAATGCAGGGAGATCTCTCCGCTTGCAAACCCAGATGCTCCTTACAGCGACTGGCGAGTGGGTACACGAATGTCATTAACTGAAAGCATCGAGTGGACATCTCAAGGGTAGACACGGCTACTCTGGGAAGGCCACAAAATGGACAGAGGATGTCTGATGGTGTCCCAATGCATGGTTGTTCCTCCGGGCCCCCGCTGCGCTGTCGGTGTGGGGTAGACATCAGCTTTTGGCACAATCATCTGCCCACGAAGTCCGAGAGAGTGGAGCAGCAGTAATAGCCCTGTCTGCTGTCACATAAAGACAGCTCGCGCATGAGTGGTTCAGCCAAGGGGAGCAAGACACGATTGCTGCAAGGGCCTGGGCACAGAGGCACGCGGGAGCACTGGCAACCATTCGTATGAGTTTGCCAAACTGGCACGGGTGTAATCTGTGCAAGACACCGGTGAACTAGGGCGAAGCACGTGATGGCTACAGCCTTGACTCGGTTATACTAAATACGACAGACTTGCCTCTTAGTGTGCTTTGCTGAAGGGATGTGAGGTGGCAACTGTGGGGGCTCTCTGATGGATACCACCAAGCTTTGGACCCAGCCTCATCAAGGGGTCAATTTGCGTCTTAGCCTGAACTTCGCATCTGACTTTCTAAGAGAGGAGGAACCACACCAGTGAGTTATCCTCATGCCATCAGCCTCTGCCAAGCAGCCTCAGCAATGCATGGGAACTGATACATCGCCTAAACAAAAGGAACTTCTTGGGTCCCACTGCTCCTCATGCTACTTAAAATGTTCAAGCTTAGAGATCTCAGTGTGCGCAATGTTATTGGTTGCATTAATCCATCTTTACAAGGTGCTGCATCTTGAAGCAGCCTCCCAGCATTAACGCAGCCCCTTAGGAGGGTCTGGAGAGGGTTATAAATCAATGAAAGAAAAATTGCAGCAGATATCATGGAGTGCAAGAAGTCCCTAGGCTGCAGGTAGATCAGCCAGCCCAGGCACTGACACCCTCACTCGTGGCCCAGCCCAGGAGATGTGCTTCTTCACAAGCTCACATGGCCAGGGATCAGCTCATCAGCTGCTGTATCGAAGCTGACACCTGTCACCTCCGATGTCCGGCGAGAAAGTGCAGAGCCCTGAGCATGATGTTGGCGTCAGCTCAGAGCTTGGCCTTGGAGCTTGCTCTGCCCATGCATTCCCACTGATGGAGCCAGCGCCTGCTCCTGCCATGACCTGAACTGGGACCGGATGGTGGGTAAAACCTGCCACAACAGTGGGTTTGTAAAGCCATGACTGATTGCTTTCAGAGGGTGATTTTGTTTTCCGAAGAGAAAGATACGGAGTAACACTGCTTACGTGCAATCCCTGGGAGGTGGCATTCGAGCTTAGCTGCAATCTCCATTTGAGGACCAAGCTGGGACAAAAGGAGGGAAACCCAATTCAACTGAATGTCTGCTCCGTAGCAAAATAAGCACAGAGGCCCACGCTCATCTACAGAGATCACAGTCATCTGGGCTGTCTCCATAATAGAAGATGAGATTTAGAGGACTCCAGAGAGTGATTTCGCCAGGCTTGCCTGCGACACCTCCAGTTCAGTGGAGAGAAAGCACTGTGGAAACATCTGTCTGTCTCCCTGGGCAGTTATGGGATCCCACACAGCGATGGGGTTAGCTGCTGTATGGTGACAGGCAGGTCACACGAACACCACGCACCAAGCCTTTTCTGCATTCAGCAGTGGGGTGGGAGGATGTAAAGTGCATCCAGGTGATGGTGGGCTTCTGAGCTCTGGATTCCCTTTCCCGTCAGTAGGATGCATCCATCCCACCAGAAGTTGGTAACACTTGGTAAAAACTTCCTGAGCATTATTTCCCTCCTGTCTGAGCATGGACAGTGCCAAGCATAGTGTTGCATAAACCAAACCTACACCTGCACAGTAGGCGTCTCTGTGGGGAAGCATCCTACTACCTGAAAAACATTAGAGACAGGTTATTGTCAGCAACATGGGGATAGCCCTGCACTGATCCTGCCAGGGATGGGGTAGAGGAACCCCTGGGGCATCCGGAATACCTCTAGTGATGCTCTCCATCACTGGTGGCAGTGAGGTGTAGGTCCCCCAGGTGAGACCACTGTGTTCATCCCTTAACATGCACTTCAGAGCTCATGATGTTGCCTTTAAGTAAAAGGCTTTGAGGAGCTGGAGGTGCCATTTTGCTCCCATGCTGCTGTTGCCTGCAAGGCTGTGTGCTGGTGGCCAAGATTGGAATGGTATGGCCCCAAAGGTTGCTCCTGCGGCGACCCTTGCAGGTGGCACTGCGGGAGCAAAGCCCTCGCTGTCTGAGAGATGCACTACCATCCCTCTGACTGGTGCCAGGAGTGCTCTGTGTCCCACGTGAAAGGTGAGAGACCATTTAAGCCACTTTTAAAGCTGTGTAAGACCTTAAACCCTTAGTGTCACATAAGGACTTAAATGCCTTAAGACTGTAGCATGTCATAAGACAGACTTAAAGCAACATAAGCCTCCTTTAGCCTCTGTGGTCCTTGAAGGGCAGTCTTACGGCATCCCAAGGGCTCCTATTTTAAAGGCCCCACAAAATCAGGTTTTCAGAGAGTTGTTCCTTCTGCTAGGCTTCTCTGAAGGCTCCCGTTTGACCCTGGTTGTATCAGGCTGCGTGCATGCAGGAGGTCTCTTCTCCTTCCTTCACCAGGTTTGGGTGCTGCATTGAAGGCCAGGGCTTCTGGAGCTTGTCAAACCAAGCTGTATTTTTCCCCTTTCCTTGGTTGTGGGTTTGAAGAAGCAAGTCCTTCTGGTGCATCTGGTGTGTCTAGGAGAGGAAGAGGATGCTGCAAGATAAAGCAAGAGCGTTCTCCGACTGGCGCAGACACAGCAGTCCAAGCGAAGAGGCAGGAACGCGCATCTGAGCAGCGACGTACAAGGTCAGAAAGAAACCCCTGCGAGGCAGGCAGATGAGCATGCCCTATGCAAACACACATACCCTGATCCATAGGGCTTATCACAGGCTATAAAGACACATTTTGTGGAAAACCCTGTTAAGATACTGGCTGCACATCACTGCTTTAAGCCCCTACAGCAACTTAAACTGGCTATAATGTTAAGCCTTCAGAGTATTTTAAACTGCTTATATTGCTCAAAAGACCAGCTTAATCTTAAACTGCAGTGCAGCTGCTTAAACAGTTTAAGCTGATCTAAAAGCTCGCAGGAACACAGAGTGCTTGAACTATGCTTAGCCCTGTTTGTTGACTGAAGCACGGTGCTGGCCCTGTCACACCCAATGTGACACTGGGGCTGACATATAAGCTGTTTTTCTAAATAGACCTTGCAGAGTCTGGGGGAGAAAAAAGACCTTCTATGATCCCTTCCCGGCAGCAGGCACAGCTCCAGGTGTGCTCATCCTTCCCCATAGTACCACAAGCAGCACCAGCTCCCCAGGGAGAGGAACATCTCCAGGCACGACATCCTCAGCTAGGGAGGGCACTGGTGCTGCACAGCACGGTGGGAATTGTCACCTTTTTTTTTTTTGTCAGTCACTGTTGGACTTTGCAATCAGAGTTTTGCAAGGAAAGATACTCACTAGTTGGATTATTAATGGTGTTTTCTGGCACAGCCCAGCAGGAGTGAATGTTGGTTATCATCGTTCTCTAAAATAAGTAATTGCTGGAATCTCCAGCTATGAAGACAGAGGACAATGCTTCATCCCTGAGCAGGATGAAGCTGCATCTAAACCAACACTTTGTTCGCCATTGAGTAAGCACAGTCCTGTGAAACTCTCCCCCAACAGGGCTATTTTTTCCCATTGCCACAGAGAAAGCCCAGGGTTTTTTTCATTAAGCTTTTTTTTTGGCCAATTCCTTTGTTTTTTTCTCTTTTTTAACACCCATGAATGCAGCCAAGGTCTTGTGCAATATGTGCATCGGCTTGGAAAAAAGGGGTAATTCTCCAACGTGCCTGAAGTCTGGCTGGGAAGCCTGCCTAGGTGTAAGAAAATAGGTAAATGTGGTGCCCAAAGTACAAATTATGTCAGGCGCAGCAGAAGCATTGCCTAGCAGATGAACTTGCTTGATAAGAGACATGTCGGGGATGATTTTGATCTGCCACGTGAAATTCTCAGTTTTCATATCATCATGATATTCAGAAAAGATGAAACGAATCATTACCTGCCCACTTGTACCAAGCACCCGTGGAAAACTGTGGGAACCTTGTGCTGTAATTTTTGCCCTCTGGAATATTTATAACCATTTTGATGTATTTATCACTCAGGGAGTTTAAATTGAACGTGCCTGTTATTTTGTCTTCCTAATGCATGTTGTACCAAGACCCATGCAAGTCCTGTTCCTCCTGCTGGTGCCATCTAACTGGCCTGAATGGTCTTCTAGTGCTTTTGTGGCATTACCTGTTTCCTAATAACTGACTACACTATGCTGAGCAGCACCATGGTCTGGTGCTTGCACGTCATGTGTTGACACACACACACACACACACACACACAGGGGACATAACTGCTAAGAACAATTCTCCGACACAGCAAAGGTTGTGAAATGCTGCAGGGCTCTGGGAACGTGTCCCATTGTCCGTGTACTTACCCATCACTTGCGATGGGCTGGAGGTCCAGGCCCGCCTCTGGTAACGTCTGAAACTATATCATAGGTTCTTGTTGAGATATGAAAATCTAAAAATAAGAGTCACGATCTGTGGATGGGCCTGAAGGTACTAGGGAAAAGGCCACAAGTGTCCCTGGTCCTGCTGACAAGCTCGCCACGGATTAGATCTCAACACGGCATCCTCCCGCCCTCCTGGCAGAATCCAGTGCGCACGTCAAACACCTCTGTTTGCACAGAGGGAGGTCATGCCCTGTAGGAAAAATCTTCCCCCCTCATTGCTTTCCTGCCCGCTGAGACACCAGCTGCCAGACCCTGAGCCGAGCACCGGAGCCCCGACGCTCAGCCCGGCCAGATCCTTCCCCTGCGTGTCCTCTGGGAGCTCTCCCTCCTGTGCTGGGAGCAGCTGGGACTCGCGAACTTGCTAGTTGGCATTCTCGCTCAGGAATCGTTATCATTTATTGATAGGATGCCTTTTGCAAGCCTCAGGGCACTATTGCAGACTTTCAGGCTCTGCACATACGAATTCAGTTCACCCATCGCAGAGAAGCAGTTGCTGCATGCAGAGATGTTACAAAACTGTCTTGGCCAGGAAGCAAAAAGCAGTTTCTGAGTGTGTGCGCAGCAACTGCAGCAAAATTACTGGCTCACCAGCCTGAACAACCTGTGCAGGAACGACACACGTTCCCGGGGCCAAGAGCAGGGCTCTTGGGAAGCGCTCGGGGCTCCTCTACACACAGGGTGCACCGTACAGAGCGTTATTCCAACAGCATTATTCCAGTCTCATCGACTCCATCCCCAGCTCCTGGACACCACCACCTCAGCCCACCCACATTTACCCTGTGCCAGCTACACCAGTCCTATCCCACGCTCCCCACACAACCCCGACTGTCCCTAATGGAGCATCTCCACCGGCTTTGTCAGTCTTCCTTCCACTCTTAACTACTGCCATGGGCAGAATGAGAGAAACTAATTTTGTAATCCAGATTCCTCAGGTCTCTACCTCAAGAGAAGGACTGTGGGCTGTGGTGCGTTTTGAGCAGGTTTTCTGGGCAGCTTGTAGCCCCGGTATTAAGGCAGCAAGGTCTCCCTGTTTGATGGCTGGAGCAGAAATGCAACAGCCCTCCTTCTCGGTTTGCCTTGAGTTCTCCTATGAGAAGATATTGCAGTAGTCAGTGATCAGAAATGGAGTGACTCAGAGAAGTGCAACATTTCCAATAAATGGGCAATGAAACAAACTTGAGGTCAAAGAGGAGCTGCCAACTCTTTCTGATGGGTTGCTCCAAAGTGCAGATCCATCCTGGGGACTGAAGTTTTAAGGGCATTTCTGCCCATTGAAGGCTCCAGGGCAGAGGTGCCCAAGCTCTTGAGGCTTCTGAGATGCCTGATGGAGGCATTTGGACAGATTGCAATGCTGTCCTCATGGCACTGGGGTGGGCCACGGGGAGATGGAGATGACACTCCCAGGTTGGCATGGGGCGACAAGGACACGGAAGTGACCCGGAGGTGAGTCAATACCAAAGGCTGAGGAAAGATGTTCTCTTGAAGAACACCATCAAGTTGGCTTCATGCAACTGATTTAGGCAGCACTTTAGGGAGAGTTTCCTTGAAGACACGGGGACTGTAGCATGCTTATATTTCTTGCAGCCAACACACACTTGTCTCACCCCTGAGAAACGCGTGCCTACCCTGCCACCAGCACGTCCTCTCCCAGGGCCCCAGCTCCTGCGTCTGAGCAGCACAGAGACAATGTCCTCCCCTAACTGGGTTATAGGAGATTGGATTAGCAATTTGTGAGTTAGTAAAAGTCTAAGAATGGAAGATAAAACAAAGTGTGACAGGCTAAGCAGCCCTTGTCACTGGGGATTGATCACAGTGCTAATAGCCAGCGACAGCCGCACATTAATAACACAATAACCCAGCTTTGGATATTGGCACTATCACAACCCTTTAACCTGGTAATAACTCATTGGGAAAATGCTAACAGTGTCATAGCCAACATGTCTCTGCTGCTTACATCCCCCTCTACCTGCCAGTCCAGCAGAGGCCGGTGGTAGCAGGACCACCGAGGGGTCATCGTACAGGTGTCGGGTCCCATCTGCAGCCCCATGGTGCCCCGTGCCCGGTCGGGGACACCAGGGTGTCCTTTGGGGCTGCGGGCACGCTTGTGTCGGGCAGGGAGAGGAGCTGGGCAGGCAGGGACAGGAGATGCGCAGGTGTGAAGCCGTAGTGGTGACACACAGCAGGGGATGGGGAAGAGCTGGGCTGTGGGGTGCTGGTGGAGGCAGGGGGGTGGGACGGAGCTCAAGCTCAGAGCACTCAGCAGAGGCATCTGAGAGAACTTGACAGCAAGTAATTTGGGGATTTTTTTTTATTTTCTTCCAAATATTCTGTATTTTATTGACATGAACCATTCCCAATAGGCCCAGGAAGCCTTCTGCTGCTACTTCTGGCTGTGGTGGGAGAAGAGGCGCTGCGGAAGCTATGAAAAAATCAGGGGTGTTTAAAAAATTAGGAAATTAAATTAGAGATCAAGCTTTTTGAAAAACATAGATCAAAAACTGGGGAGGAGGCGGGGAGTGGAAAGTAAACCCTGTCTTAAGGCAGACAGCATCGCTTTGTTTCCAAAGGCTTTTCCAAACACTGCTCTGGGTTACGGAGCACAGAGGGGGAGGAGAGATGGAGAAATATCACTGCTGTTTCTCCACCCCTGAGCACGAGCAGCAAGAGGCATTTCCCTACCTCGGCTGGAGCTCAGGCTCTGCTTTGGCACCCACCCAGCGCTTGCATCTCTTGGCTGCGCTGGTCGGAATAACGCTGAGAGCAACCGATTTAAGGGATTCAAAGGTCAGCAAATCCTAAGTGCCAGCTGCAGGAGAGTGGGGCTGCGGCACGAGAGAGACAGCCGCAGAGGAGCCCTTCCCCTCCCAGCGGGGACCAGCTTATTGTCGCTGCATGTGCCTCAGACCCAAGACCTCCCTGGTCTGGGTGGGGGATGCATTCAGGGATGGGTCTACCAACACCTCTGCAGTAGCAAGAGCCCCAGCACAAGTGGAGTCAGAGCTTTGAAGTCCTATTGCAGCCCAAATTCGGCCAGGTCAGAGATATGGGGTTGCTTATGGCCAATTACAGCCATGGGCTGTGTAGTGTGTCCTCTATGTCATCCTTTCCAGCAGGCCCAAAAGTCCTCATTTTTTGGCTTAGACAATCCTGGGAATGTCCATGTGTGCCAGTGCAGCCCAGACGTGGAGATGCTGGTGAAGGAGTGGGATCCTGTGCCATAATGCACAGGACCCGTGTCCCTCCTGTTTCCAGGGGGGCTGACTGCGCTCCCTGCAGCCCATCATCCCCGCCGGCAGCAAGACGGATTAACCCTCTCATTCTGTGTCAGGCAACGCAACTTAAGGGGAGGGACACCCCCCACCCCACCCCCAGCTGTTATAAAATGCATTAGTTATCAGCATGGCATCGTCTGCTCCACCTTCCCATTGACAGCTGAGGTTTCTGCTCAAACCCTCCTTTGGAGTCGTGACCACTTGTTGCCCAGAGCATCAGGTCACCACCAGCCAGCAAGAGGGACATGGGATGCTGGGCAAAATGGGGAAGGGGGGTGTTTACCCAGGGATACAGCAGAATGACTGTGCCCCAGGGGAGCGCAAACCCTTCCTAACCACAGCTCCCTTCAGCAGGAGAGAGTTGACTTCCCTTCGTTCCTGATGGGCTCCTGCCCACACGGTGCCGTTTCTCATCTCTTTGGGGCAGAAGGCAGACCTAACAAAAAAAAAAAAAGGTGGAAACACAATCTAGCTTTGAAGGATCCCCTGACTAATTAGTTTTGGAGGCCAGGCTGGCTGAGATCAGCCAGCCTTGCCTGCAATTATTCCGACAAGAAAGGACCCCTTTGAGACATGCTGCCCAACGGGGGCACTTCCCCCCATTGCCCAGCTAAGGGAGTGAGGACCAGAGAGGAGGTCAGGACAGAAGACATCTCGATGCTCCCATGCTGTCTAGCTGCTTTTTTTTTTCTCCGAAGGTGCCCCAATAAGGTGGTTTGGTGCAGTGTAGCTCTGATGCATGCGAGGGACATGCATCAACAGTGAAAAAGGGAGGGCTCAGCTTGTTTGGCTTAATTAGAATAATGAAGCTGTGAGCCTAATAGGAGGAGGTTGGGAGTGCTGAGGCTGTAATTGGCAGAGATTGGGAAGCGTGAGGCTGTCGGCTGGCAGCCATATGGAAGCAGCAAAGTGAGGGTAGTGAGTGACAGCCCGAACCTGTGGCGCTCTCATTAATTCCAACAGCAGAGCTGTGATTGATGTGTCAGCTCCCTGCTGCTCCGCGATTCGGGCGGCTGATTCCACCTCACTTCTTCTGCCGTTACTGCTGCAGCCCGGGCTGGGGAAGGGAAACATGGAGAGGGGAAGAGAGTAGGAAAGCGCATAAAGGAGGGAAAGAGCAAGAGGAGGAGAAACAGGGGAAAGGTTGCGGGGCAAGATGGAAGGATGGATGGATGGGTGGGTGGATGGATGGATGTTATAACCTAGGCATTGGTATCTGTGAAGCCTGATGAGCTCCAAAGACAGGCTTCAATTCAGGCTTTCAATCCAGGTTCAGGTTTTTGACCCAGGAGTCACTCTGTGTTGGAGTCAGAAGTATTTCCTAGCCCCCAAGACCTGTAAGGCTCTACCCCTGCTTGCGTTTTGGCAGTCTTCAGGCAAGTTGGCAGGGCCAGGCTTCCCCCCTTGACCCCTCTGCCTGCACAGCAGGATGTGCTGCTGGGTCTTCACATGCTTGTCCTCCTGCAGAGAGGCAGCCCACTCCCACTGGTGCCTGACGCACGGACACCCCGTGGGCACGGGGCAGCACCACGCCAGCACTCAGACCTTGCCAGCGTACCCAGTCCTAGGCTGAGACTGCAAAGCTGGTGTGCCTGAGGTGTGGGTATCTACAGACCCACGCTGGGTAGAGTCCTAAATTTGAGGGAGGAGAGACTCACCCTCTCTCCCACCCCAAGGAGGACAAGAGCAGCCCTTACAAAATGCACGCTGAGAGGCAATATGCTGCTCAGACCCCCTTTCTTTTATTACCCTAAAGCTGCCATGATGCTGGCAGAGTTACAGTATAGCCAACCCCCAGTGCGCAACCAGCTAACTAGATTTACCTGCTTAATCTTTCTGCAATGCTTCCACCTTCCCTTCAGCTCCAATCATATCTGAAGGGGACCAGCCTGTGTAGGATGCACACTGGAGGCTTTGCACCAGCAGCAGCTTCCTCGTGCCGTTAAGCCGTGGATAACGGGCCGTGTCCGTCTGCGCATCCCACGTGACATGTTCCTCGAGGCACCTCGTCTGGCTGAGCGTGCAGGGAGGAGGAGAGAGCAGAGCTGTCCCTGGTGAGGGAGCAGGTCTGCTCGGGGAAAGATGTTTGCAGGATACAGCCTGACACACGGACACCTCATGGGCACAGGGCAGCAGCACACCGGCACTCCGACTCTGCCAGCGTACCCAGTCCCAGCCTGAGACAGTTTGCAGGATGCTGCGAGAGCGGGGAGTGTGGCTGGAAAGAGTTTGGATCAGACCAGAGCCACATTTCTGGTCCGCGAACACCAGGCACAGGGAAGGGACTGGGCAGTGTTAGCTGGAGCAACTACCCATCTACGAGCAGGGGGTGGTTATATGCAAACCCTACTTAATTTCTATTCTGTCTTGCCCAGTCATTTTGAATCTTTTCCATTGAAACAGCTAGTTATTGTAGTTCTCCAAAAGCCAGGTCTAGTAGTTTAAAACATCCTTTTACCTCTCTTTAGGGAAGGGAAAATGTCTGGACAGATCCATCTCAGTGCTGCGACTAAATGGGTGTCTTGGCACGGCATCCAAGCAGTTTTCCCTCATGGAGCACATCATGGCTGTGGGAGATTGTGGGACAGAAGGCCAGGAGAGTCCTGTCTGTATCACCATGATATGATGTTTCATCTAGCACTGCCTGTCTGCGTGAATCAAGACTTCTCATCCCTCCCTCTGAGGAAAGCAGCTACCCATGAAGGGGAACGGGGGATAAACTGCCAGGCTGATAACTCATTTGGGTAAGGCTATCAAGGCTCATTTGCTTTGCCTTGTTGCCTTTGTGAAGGAGCATGCGAAGTGAAGCATTAGCGTGTAGAGAACAAAACTTCAGCTTTACCCTCTCCATACATTCCCGTCGTCCCAGCTGGGGGGAAGCCGAGGTGATACCTCACTCCAGGGCTGGCTCCTATGCACTGCAAAGCTAATGGGGAAAAATGGGGCTCCTTTTTCTCTGGGCAACTCCATTGAAAGCACACAGCCACTCCACTAATTTGAAGAAGCAAGAAAAGCAAGACGGAGAAGGAAAAATTGGTTTTGATTGCAGAGCTCCAGTCGTGGAGTTCCTCTAGCAGGAGAAGAAGTAACCGTTGGGGTAGCCAGAAGCTTTGTATCCAGTACAGTCATTTTTCTAGGAGGTATTCACTTGTATGATGAAGACCATTAGGTAAAGTATCTCAGAATAACTCTCATTTGCAGACTACATGGTGAGGAGGTGGTTTCTCAGCAACTGGTACCTCCTACACAGCGACTGCGACTGTTCCTGGAGTAGGATGAGGCTTTTGCTCACGATGATGCCGAGATGTGCTTCATGCAGCTCCGTTCCGGTCTGGGTGGCTTCCTTGATATCTCTGTCATATCTAGATGCGCAGAAGTCCGAATGGCAGGGGCTACATTTGAACTGGAAGATAGGTCTTCCGCCAGCTCCCTCTGCACAGACAAAATGCCAGGCTGCCCCTGCTTTCCTAATGCGGTGGCTGTGGGGGAGCCACAAACCCACGGCGAGGCTGTAAGCGTCTCTGTGAGTTTGGGCCAAGCAAGCTGTTCTGCAGTCCGTTCGTTCCTCAATAAGTGGGTTTCCTAACAGCCAGCTACCACTTCACCTCCAAACTGGGCAAAACAGGCTGCAGCAAGCTGTTCTCACACCCGCTCTAACAACCGTGCCTGTGCATGTGCTGTCAGGCGCAGCACTGACCCCATATACTCTTGGACCGATCACCAGTGCAAAAGATGCGCAGTGTCCGATCCTACTTCGGATGGCTCCTGCAGGCTGGCATCTGAGCCGGACCATCAGCCCGCAGCTGGCTCTGCTCTCGCCTGCGAGGGGCCAGGTTGTCCTACGCTGCTTGCTCCCAGATCGTTTGGCCCAGAAAGCAGCACGCAGGCTTGGCTGGTACCAGTGCAGAGCTGGGCATGCCTTCGGATCCCCGCTGGGAGCTCCAGGTCAGTGACGCTGGAGTTGCTGGTGTCCTCAGACCAAGCAAAAGCATGGCATGCATCCCAGGTCTGAGCAGTTTGAGCAGAAAGCAGCACTGATCCTGGACAGGAGCTTTGCTTTGGTAGAGCAGTGAAGAAATTAATTAGAAGTATGTGCCAGCAACCAAACACAGCATCTCTGTCAGATTTTCCCACACATTTCCCTGCCTATAGGTATTTCCAGGGGCTGAAATGCGGAATTAAGCTGGCTGAGAGTCTGTGATGCTGTTCCCAAGACTCTGCCCCTGCAGCTCTTCATACAGTCAACCTGTCTTCTACCTAACATAGCTGAGCAGATGAGACGAGTGCTGATGCTTAGGTCTCTGGAGCTTCGCAGGTCTTGCATGGGTGGTAGACAACAGAAGGCAGCATTTGTTGAGTAGTCAAGAGAAGAGAAATAACTACATGACAGCCCGTGATTTGTCCTCTGTGTCCATCTCAGCGTTTCTAAAGCTCACGAGCACGCAGCAGACTGATGTGGAGCAGGGATGTGCATGAAGAGATGGCTGGTTTGCGTTGGCCAAGGTGCAGCCGGCTCACAAACTGCAGCAGCCCTTATGTGGCTGGGATGCTCTGAGCTCCGTCTGTGGTCGGTCTGGGGCTGGAGAGGACATAAGGACTCACAAGCAGTGTCTAAAGAGCCCATCATTCATTGTGGTCAACATAAGAATAATGAGACAGAAAACTATGAAGATGGCCCCAGCATCCCACATGCTGACTCAGCGACAAGCCCCACGTGCCTGGTGATGTCTCCCACGTGGCTGCAGGCTCCGCATGTGCTAAGGGTGGCCAGATATCATGGCCAAGCTAGCCCCCCTCTGCTCAGTGCCAGGGATGTGCAGCTGGGAGGCAGCAGGTCCTCAAAACCATTGCTACGGTTGCTAAGTGCCAGCGCCGAGCTGAGCCACAGATCTAGCTGTGAGAGAGCTCTTCCTTCACCCTTTTCCACTGGTGCTTTGCAGTGAAACAGGGTGGAGAAGCTGCACCTGTACAGCAGCTGTGTCTCAGCTGGGAGCTGCGATCTGCGACAAGAAGGAAAGTGGAGAAGCTTCCCAAACTGCTGCTCACTGGTAGGAGTCCAGATTAATTTCTTGCTCCTGTCCCCAGGCATCCATGCAGGGGGAACAGAGGCTGAGCACTGACACGCTTCCCCTGGCAATCCATCACCCTCGCTCTAGCTCCAAAGCATCCCGTGCCAGAGTTGTCACTGAGCTGCAAGCACTGCGCGGTAGCAGATAGTACACGCACCCTGCAGACACGTAAATGCAGGGAACAGTCAGAGAAAAGAGCACCTGGGATGATTCAGCCTACACTAATTTTGGATACCAGGCACTGGAACATGTGTTAGCGTTGCCGAAGCATCCAGGGGATGACATCCTGGTGCTGGCCCATGGTGGTAGAAACCACCTGAGCTACCACCTGGCTGCAGCCCGGATCTGTCGGAGGATGCAGGGCACACACCAGCCTCACTGACCGGCTACTTTCCAGGCACCTCCAATGGCTTTAGCTGACATCAAGGTCTTGCCATGGTTAGTTTCACCATTTTGAGTTACAAACACAAAGGTACTGGCCCGGTCTACCCAGTCAATATTTCACCTGGATGGTTTTCAGCAGTATTGGTAAGAACCACCACGTGTCCTCTTGGCAGAGCTCCTTGGGAAAAACACAGAGCAAAGCCCTGCAGGTTGCGTGGCTGTTGCGTGCACCGCCTGGCAAAGGGCACGGGGCATGGAGGAGTTCCTTATTCCTCTTGGTTGACCCTTCTTCCAGATATTAACTGGGTATTGTACTCTTCACAAGGACACCTTTCTCTGTTGAAATGCCTAGATGTTGCCAGCTGATTAAAGTGACCAGGAGAGGGACCACATTTCTTTCCCTACCTGAACAGTACTGGCACGCTGGGCTCATTTTCCACATTGGCTCAACCAGCACTGTGCTACTGAACATTGCTTCTCTTTCTCTCCACCATTTATTCACAGCATGGTGTAGTTTTTTCTGCTTTGAGGTCTTCCACACCCAGATGTTGAGAGACGCCTTTGCTGTAGCATAGCTGAGACACGCAGAGAAAAGCTCCGAGGAGGGTCACCCTGGGGTCCAGGGCTGGTCAGGGAGCTTAGATGAGAGCTGCCAGGGTGAGCTATGACAAAAAATCTCCATCCTACTTGTAACCCCAAGCATGATTATGGGCAACCCTCACTACCTCATCGGGCCTTTCCCAGCATGTCCTCCAGGCACAGCATCCCACGGTGCTGTGATCATCTCTTCCACAGGCAGAGGCTTTAAAGCTTTCCTCTCCTCAGTCGGGGCTTTTATTAACCTCACCTCACTGTGCTGAATAACTTCCTGCTCCGTGCATCGCGCTGCCAGCTCGACTGGCCCCGTTTGGTGTGAATTTGGGTACGGGGACCTACACCTCTGCCAGGAGTTGCTGGCCGACCACACTTGGGCTTAACGATCTTCATAATTCAGAATTGGAACTGTTTTGACTGCAAACAAGCCGTGTGATGTGGATCTGCTTCTTAATCACATCAGACTCCTCAGGTTTCCAGTGTGAATACTCATAAGTTCAAAATTCATGTCTGAAACACACGCTGCTGCATCTTTGTGTAGAAAACATTCCTGTTGGCAAGCTCTGCAGGAGTGCTTATAAAGAACAAATATCAAAGTGTGACAACCACGGCTGATTACAAATAGCACGAACATTTGCAGAGCACTGCTCTGCAGAGCTGGCCCTGCGCAAGAGGCTTCTCCGTCTGCCGTCGAAGCGGAGCCCGGCTGCTCCCCGGGGACGGTCCGACTCTCGGCATTGCTACCCACGAGCTACAGAGCTGCTCTGAGTCACCAAAGTCAGGAAAAATAACTTAAAAGGTGTAAGCAGGGTGGCAGAAATGGACGAGGGAGAAATACACGCCAGAAAATGAATTCTGAAAGCAGGAGCAATATTAGCGGGAAAGCAGAAGAATTCAGTTCCTGCTGTAGTCTGCACAAAGGCAGAATGATGGACGTGCAGAAGTTATTCTTGTGCTGCCTTTTTAAAGCTGGAACAAGGAACAGGTTAAACAACCTTTTCATGTCAGTGCTGCAGAACACGCTGTCCCGCTCCAGGACTGCAAATCCCTCTTCAAAACACCAGAACACGTTCCTACAACAAAACAAAACACCTTATTGTCATTTTTCTGGGCATGTTTGCATGCTGACTTTTAATATCTTTGCAAAGTATGTTGCCTTGGGTATTCTGTTTGCATCCACATCAGTATATCAGTGATGAACTTGGTCCTCCTTGCATCAGATTACATGATGGTTTTATGGGAATCATGAGGCAATCCAGAGAATTTCTTCCTGGATGTCACCAATAAAGTGGTGATCCAGTAATAGCAGCACAGCCTGCGAGCAGTTAGTGTTCTCAGACATTAAATAAATGTTCGTGGACAATTTTCAGGGTACATATTGTACCATCTGTCATAGCAGCACTGCTAGGTTTTAATTATGGTTTATACTCTGTCTTCAAGCACCTGGATTCATTTTTTCATACTATTATTCATGATGATCTGCTAAACAGTGCCTTACTTCTGTTTTTTGCTATTCCCTTTCAACAACTGGGCCAGCAATATCAACGGGAAGGTGCCAAAGGTGTGCAATATGTGCAAGGAGGGCACTTCTTTCTCAGGCGCCTCTCAGTGTGGGGGCCAATTCCGTGACCATTTCCACATTTATCTTTGGAATAATTCGCCTAGGGACTTACTTGGATACATGATTTGCAGGGAGAAAATGGATCACAGCAGCTTCCCAAAGAGGAAGGAGATCTCGATGCAGAAGAAACTTAGCCCAGCTCCAGTAATCCTACAGGCAGCTAGGCAGCCCCCACTAGTAATGAAGTGGCTTGCTTTCTGTCTCCCTACAACCTGGATATTTCAGACCAATTTGCTCTTGTCAACTCAGACATGAGACAGCTAGTGGTGGAGGTTTGCAGCTCTGTTATTAAAGTTACTGCCTATGGGTTGTGAGCATCAAGGGATGGCTCCGAAATAATCACTAAGTTACAGTGAACAGTGTCTTCAAGCCGCTCTAAAGCCATTGATGCAGCGAAGCTGTGCTCGGCGGAGTAGCTCTAATGCCGCTACGGAAAGTATGGGGCGGGTACGGCACAGGTCGGAGAGGACCTGCTGTTTGCATGTTGGTGCCAGGTGGGACGGCATCGCCTTCCAGTGACTTCTCCAGCAGCAAAGCGCAGCTCTGAATTTTAGTAGACGATGCCCACGGCCCTCCACAGCTCACAGACCCAAGGTGTGGTCTCACAATGTCCACCGAAAATTCGAATATATATTGAGCATGGGATAAAAGAGACACTCAGCCAATTTGCCCGATAAGCAAGTGTCCATGAAACAATAAGGGCATAGACCCAAAAGAGGTGGGGAGAACCCAGGCTGCCAGATATACTTGCATCCATGATACGGCACTTTCAATGAGTAATCACTTGCCAATACATATGGTGTTTTTGTAGATGTGAAATGTCATGGAACATAACGTACTGATATGTTTAAAAATAAATTGCTGGGATAGCTTAAAAAATAAATGACTGAAGTGAAGGGACTTATGGTGCATTTTGCTGTGGATTAATTTTGTCATTTGATTTGGGTAAAGCTTGATTCAGGTGTCAAACTAAGTATTGACTTGATAAACTGGTTTTTTTCACTTGCTCTCTGAGGAGTACTGGGGAACAAGGTCAGTCTCTTAATTAATTTATGCAAATTGCTGTTTTCTTCTACTCCGTTTAAACGTTAGTGATACCTGTCTTATCTCCTTATAGCTAATTGAACAGCAACAAATATGTAACCACACACAGGACTTTAAAAAAGTCCCAAGCAGGTACGATGAAACTCTTAAAATCAGCCCAGAACAGCTGCAAAGTGATCATAATAATTATACATGTGTGCACACACACACTTCTTTAAGCATTAATCAAAGCACAAGCCACCGAAGTCCCAAACCCATATTCAGTTGCTCAGCATCAGGAGGTGTTATCTGAAGGCATTGGGACAGTGTACGGCCGCAGCCTGGGCTCCCACCGCAGACCTTACTCTGTGCATGGCGCAGAGGTACCCAGAGGCTGTTTGCAGAAGCCTCAAGCATCAGGCATGAGCTCCTGGCTGACTGTTATGCTGACACCCATGCTTGGCAAATCCACCCTCACATCCCCTTTCTCACTTTCACCCATGTTTGGCCCAACTCTTCGTTCCACAACTGTATCCAACCATTAGTTGGAAGGGACCTTAGAGATCATCTCGTTCCAATCCCCCTGCCCTGGGCAGGGACACCTCCCACCA
>RSEF01000013.1:491110-501472 GCA_003993805.1 Himantopus leucocephalus | reverse complement strand
TCATCAACCAACACCCCCAGGTCCTTTTCCTCAGGGCTGCTCTTCATCCATTCTCTGCCCAGCCTGGATTTGTGCTTGGGATGATCCCCCCAAATCTAGAGCTTGCCTTCCAAGTGCACCTTCTCAGTGCCATTTCTCGTCCGTACGGCTGTGCTATAAATGGAGAGATTAATACAGAACAAGGAGCTATGAGATGCCACCCAATCTCTGGGAACAGGTGTTGAGAGTGGGGTGTAGAGAAGGGCAAGGATGGGTAGGACGGCACCGCTGGGTCTCCAGCCTGTACCTGGCAGTGGTGCTGTGGGCACCGAAATAATAGCGCAAATAGTGCAAAATTCCTTCCCCAGAGGGAGTGGGGTTAGGGAAATGGGCTAGGACAAGGCTACAAGCACCAACCCGCTCCAGTTATTGCAATGGGAATGATGTACCCCACAGCCTGTCTCTCTCTCTCTGGTTATTCCTTCCATCCCCTACCTATGGGTTATTTGTGGAAGAGGAAGTCTTCAAGACACCCAAAAAAATCATGCCTGCATTCATTTTGCTATTAAAACACTACAGGCGGCATTTGGGGTTTGGGTTTTTTTTTTTTTTGGAACATAATTTCACGTGCTTTTGATTAAGGCACAATAAAGAAAACAAAGTTAGTATCGCAGGAAAAAATCCCAGCGAAGGGAAAGGAGTTGAGGTGATGTTAGTGTAGCTGCGTACAGCAACCACCTTGGTCTCAATGTTGATTTTGGGGGCTTCCTAGTGATTTCATCACCCACAGATAGGACAACCTGGATGGGGTGCAAGCAGCGTGGAGTTAGTTCCACGCAGACGTCCTAGGAAAATCTGCCTGTTTTCCTGCTGGAAGATACTACAGAACCGGTCAACTAATGGCAAATGCTTATTTCCAGGAATTTTAGAGGATAATTTGTCATAATTTCCTTTGGATCTTTTGTTTCTTTTATGAGAGAAAAAGAAAAGATACAGGTTTCCTTTTTCAAAACTAAATATTTGGACACAAAATTGCAGGGTCCTGCAAGAAACCATGTACAGCTTTTAAAACTGAGTTCTAGGTTGCTTGTTTGTTTTGGGTTTTTTTTTGTGAGAAAACCTGGTTTGTGCAAAACTACAAATCCTCCAGCATTATTTCTAAGGGTTCTTCATGTTTTGTTCCCTTCTTTTTTATATATTTTTTAAGAGAACTATTTGAAAATTTGGCCAAGGTGAAAAAAAGAATATAATAATCACAGGAGCCTTGTCTGGCATGAAAGTTACTTCTACTGGCAAAATCAAACCCAGATATGATGACAGCAACATACCCTTGGCTGTGCAGAAGGGAAGCAGCCTCGGCCCAGCGGGAGGGCTGAAGGTAGGGATGGGAGGCTGGCCCATTACCACTTCTATGGCACAGCAGGTTTCCTACATCTCCATTGCTTTTTGATGAGTGGCGTAAACAGCGGAGCCACTTTTCCCTATGAAAACGTTCTGTGTTTTTGCAAGTCGCTCTCCTGCCTCCCCCAACCTACCACCCCCTCCCCGAGGCTCTTCTCTCCGATCCATCGCATCCTTCCCCTGCTTCCCCCCCACCAAAGTTCAGCCTTGGCTGTATTTCTCTCAAACCACCCTGCCTGGAGCTGAAAGCTGAATGCCTCCTTCCACACCGCACCCCCAGAGCACTCCTTTCAGCCCTCCGCAGAGGGATGTGCGTGTCGGTGGCAAGAGGATGAGGAGGAGCAGATGCAGCTTAGGAAAGGTGTTCTTACCACTGTTGGTTCCCAGCCTGTCATGGGTGCTCACAGGCACCTAAATGTCTGTGTCCCCACCGTGAGCTGGGGGTGTGGGCTCTCGTTAGGGCCAGCAGTGGTCCAGGGCTGCGTGCAGGACCTCTCACAAGTGGGTCTGGAGCTGTTGGAGGTGCCCTGGTCTCCAGCTATACACCTTCAGGAAGCACGGTCTCTTCTTTGTCCGCCTCCGAGCAAACACCACAGGTGCCAGGGGCTTTTTTATCAAGCTCTAGACAATTCCACGTGGGTAATGCCAGCCTGCAAAGTCAGGGGACAGCCCACCTGAAAGAGAGTCAGGCTTCCAGCCCACCCCAGACCCTTACGGCTGGACGGCACAGTGCAGGTGGCTTAGTCCTGAGGAGCATCCCGGCCCCTGCCGCTGGCTGCCTGAGCACTTCTCATCTGCTCCAGAGGCAAAGTCAAACGGGTTTGCTTAAAATAACTCCCAGCTGAGCCCCTCGCGGGTGCCTCTCCTCCGAGATGCGCGGAGGGGCTAAGCACACGCGGGGTACCTCAAGCACGGAGGCAAATTTGGTGTTCGAGCAAAGTGTGAGACTGTGGGAAGCGTCTGGACCCGTTGAGGCTCCACTGTGACTGGCGGCGAGCCGCTACGTGCCAGCCTGGCAGCCAGCTGCCACCGTCCTTATGGCTCTGCCTACATGCATCCCCTCTGCAATGATTTCTAAATGTGCAATATCAACATTGCAGGAGCACAGGATTTTTGCATGTAATTATCCTAAGGTTTATTTGAATAAAAAGATGGTGGGGGGGAGGCAGAGCCCGCCTAAATCTTGCAGATCATGCAAAGTCTAGCAGCTCTGCTAGCAGAGCTTGGAAACGCCGATAGACAGTTAAGAGCACAGACACACAGCCATATCTGTATTTGCTTTGAAGCGTGCTGCTAAAACATGTTGCCATTGAGATTCCTAAGCCCCACATTTTAAAATATTCATTGCCACAGCCCAGATTCTCTCCCGAGGAGCAGAAATCCGGGCAGAGACGAGAATCTATCTGGCATCCCCTTGTGGCTTTGCTTCTCCCTGCTGCAACGGGAGAAGGAGTCGTAAAACCAAAGGACAGCCCATCTCTTTGTGGATCATAGCCAGACCTCACGGCAGAGAAGTGACCCCTCCAGTAGTTCTCTCTTCAATATCTGTAAAATCTGGGATATAGAATAATGAGGAATCCACAATAAGGGGTCCTTCAGGAATATCCATACTCCTGTTAAGAGCTGCAGCGAGGAGCAATAGCCAGGCAGTGTGGGTAGAGTCTAGCGATACCCTTAGAGTCACCTGAGCACCTTTAGAGACGTCTGAGCCATATGTGCTGTGTCCGGGGGCAGGATGGACATACAGGCATGACCCTCCAGCACGGACCATCAGCCCCTCTCTGCCTGTGATTGGGTGGTTCGCTCCCATCCCCTGCGTGCTCCGGTGGCCTTTCGGGGTCTCCTCGCTGCCTCCGCTTGCTGACGGTACCCAGAGATGTCACGAGTGGCTTTAAGTAAGAAAAATACACGCACTGTCTCGTGACCTACAACAGTGTAAGCCACGTTCCATTCTCCCTGAGATTCGCCTTGGGTCTTGGTCACAAAGACCACATTTTGGAAGGACTCAAAGTGTAAAGAGTGGCCCCCAGGTGACCACAGCTGCTTCAAAATGGCTTTGTTTGGGGACAGGGGTCCTGTTTCAAAAAGTCCAGGCACTTTGCTGTATGTTCAGGGACCAATTCGGCAGCGGCCCAATGAAAAGGCTGAGGTTGGGAGGTGCCCCAGGGGTTCAAACTGCATCTACAAATTGTAAAGTGCAGATGTTCTCTTCATACACTGTCCTCCCAGCAATCTGCAGATCAAGCCATAATTTTTGTGGGTCAAATTTTGTTAAGGAAGGCCAGGTGCTTCTTCTAAGACATTGAACATTTGTCTCTGGTTATTGTCCTGGCGATTTACATAATGGATTAGTACAGATTAGCCCAGCATTCGGAGAGTCGCTGGGTTGCTTTGCATGCACCATAGGCAAAGGATTCAGGCTGTAAATGGGATGATCTAATAACAAGCATAATTGCTGTTTTATAGACTATAAGTACTGCCATGTCAGTAGCTCGTCTAACTCTACGGCGAGGCCATTGTGCAAATATAAATCCCTCAGTAACCGAACAGCTCTTCAGAGGCTCCTCTGTGCAACAACTACAGCGAGTGTCCTCACGCTGACTTAGATGCACGCGGGAAGCTGAACACCTCTGTTATGAACCACCAGCAGCAAATTAATTGATCCCATCCTTTAAAGCTGCCAGGCTGAGCACCAGAAGATACAGGCTCCATTGGCGCAAACATTTCTGTTTTCCCAAGCCCCAGAGAGATGCTTGGGGGGGAAACTGAGGCAGGAGCACAGGAGGACCCTTTGGAAACAGAGCACGGGGTATTGGATGAGTTTTCCTTATCATATCCCAATCCCAGTGCTTTTCTCTCTGATTCACTGGGGGTAAATTCAGGGTTCAACAATTAATTTCTCCCAGGTGTTTTGCACCACTCAGGAGCAAACCAACCCCATACTGTTAATATTACAAAGCTTTTTAGAAAAGGAGAGGCTGGCAATTTCAACAGCACTTTTGAATCATTCATAATTTTGCACAGGGACAACTTCCGTAGGTGTCTTGTTTCCTCTATATTTGTAATGTTTTAGGACTAAAAATAACAAGGAATTGCTGTTCAGAATGTAAGCGAGGAATTAGAGTTGCGAAGAAACTTGAGAGTAAAACTGTAGTGAAGGACATCAGAGCTTTCCCACAGCCGCAACTACAAACCCAATTAATCCTGGGTTAGGCAGAACGAAAACGTGCAGCTGGAGAGATTCGCGGTGAACGCTCTGAAACAGCTTTAACTTTCCATCCAAGCAAAATGCAGACAGTGATGAGAAATTTTTTTGAAAATCAGTTTGAGCTCATTCGTGGCCACAAACACTGAAATGCTGTAATCCTAACCCCCTGAGCATCTGTGTTGCCTCCCTGTGGCTTAGCCTGTGCATTTCTGGGGAGAAAAGTGATGCTTTGGGGCATTGGAGCCACACTCCTTCTTCTGCCACATGCTCTCCACGTGAGACTGCTCCCATCACTTGGGCCAAAATACTGAAGTGGTGTTAAATAGCTGCTGTGGTTCCTGGATCGCCTCCTGCAGGTGGGCTTCAGTCTCCTTGCTGGAGCCGCCTGGCCTCATTCAGAGGTGACAGCCGTGGAGCCGGGGATTGGGAATGGGACCCAACATTGGATGGGGAGCATGGCCATTGCATGCACAGAGGCACCGAAGCTTCAGGAAATCACATGCAAGGCAGCCTGGAGAGCTGGAAGTGGGGCAGACCCTTGGGGTGGTGTGGGGAACAGGGCACGGGGCTGATGATCCTGCCCTAAGGATGCTTCCAAATATCTGCAGAGGGTAGCCAACAGCATCCTGGGGCAATGGGCAGGGCACCCGCAGGGGAGCATCAGCATGTCCCCGTGTGACCCTGCTCAGAGTTCTGAGATGATCTGAGGTGGTTTGGGGAGGGAAACCCATCAATGACCCAGTGCCCATCACTGGTCCCCACTCACCAGGCGGGGACACGTGGCTTGAAGTCAGCTCCAGCCCATCGCTCTCTTCAAAGTTCATTTTGCTGGTACCTCTGTGCTGTATGTAGACCGGTTGATCCACCCAACTGGTAGAGCCATTGACCTAAAGTGAAGGCCACCCTCGGTCCCCTCGGTTTCGGGATAAGCTGAGCTTTCTTTACAGCAGGTCACTGCCTATATTCTTCCCTGCGCTTCCAATTGCATTGCTGTGCCCGTCCCCTCCGAGTCCTCCTCCGTAGTAGGGGTCTGCTTAAACTTGCTGCCGAATGATTTACACGCTGAGCTCTCCTCCGAGCCAAGGGGATGAGAACAATTCACGTCCTGGAAGTTTCAGCCTCTTATTTCGGAATTAATTTTGCAAGCTCCTCCTTGGACCGAGCTCTCTGTGGGCTCAGGCATAACAGGGCCAGTGAGAGGGGAAAGTCATGTTGCTGGTTAAATCTCCAAAGCAAAAATAATCCATTTTAATGAAGGTTCACAATCTGCAATGAATGTGAAACAATGTTGTCAGCTAAGCTGTTGCATTATTCACTTTTATTTGTACAAGGTCCTTCCATTAATATTTGACTACAAGAGAATGCAATTAAAAATTTTCTACTTGAATAAACCTCTCACCACTGTGTTAGTTAAAGGATAAAAACCTTTTACGTTGCTGTAGAAGAGAATTTAGCACACTGGCTCTGTGCACGTGGGTCACACACCAACTCATTAAGCTTCCCACACCCCAGATTTTGTTCTCTCTTCCCACTTCTTCACAGCATCTTCCCTTCAGCCCTCACCCCATATAGGCTCCTCTGTGCTTCCCCTCTCCCCCCTCCCTGTCATTTTGAGTATCCCAAAGCAGTCGTTTCCTTCTGAACAGAGCCAACACAAGCAGGGATGTGGGGGAGGTTGTGTAGGCAGGTGGGAAGCACCCACAGTCCGCAATTCCCAGTAATTTCACAAAAATAATGGTTAGGCTGTCTCAAACTGCGACAGAGCCCCACTTTGCCAGAAAGAAGTGGGGCTTTGCATTTGTGTGCATGGGTGTTTGCTGGCAGGGAGAAATGTTTTATTATTTAAATTTTTGCACGCATGGATGGGCACTAAATTAGTTGTGATCTCCCAGGGAGGGAGGAAAAAACCTTCTAGGATCCTGGAAGACACTTCAGAGAAGACGCGAGGTCAGCCCGCAGACTACTCACAAAAGGGAAAATGTTAGGAACAAGGGAAAGAAGGATGATATGCAAAGCATAGGGTTACGTGGATAAGCATTATGCACTATTTCTCTTTCCAGAGCATCCAAGAACGAAGGGCATTTGGTGAAAATCAAGAAACAGAGTTTAGGTGGGCACAGAAGTGAGTACGGTTGGTTTGCAGAGCATGACACGACAAGGCACCAACAAAGAAATAGGTCCATGTGTGTACAGATCTGTTGCAGAGAAGAAGGCAAACCACATGTTTTGAGAAGAGCTGAAGCCGGAGGACTGAAGTGTTGTTGGCTCTTTTGAAAATACTTCCCTGCCTCCCAGGCTAATTCAGGGAGCTGTGATGTACAATGAGGGGCTGAACATTTTATCCTGTTCTGATTCATGTCCCAGAGTCTCCGACACTACTTGCCTGTGCCTGTAGCTGTTGGGAGAAGAAGCTGATGTCAAAAGGAAAGTTCACCCGTGGCTTAGGAGACTGAAAGCCAGAGCTGGGTGGGATAGAAAGAGAAAGCATGTGTGCATATGTAGAAGAGGACCTCCTGGCCTTAGTTTTCTAGTAGAGGTTTGGATCTAGGTCTTTTGGAGTACAAATTTTGGGGCAAAGAGGGCCAACCTTGGGGTCAGGCAGATGGCAAGGTGCAGATGACCAATGAGTTGGGTCAGATGTAGAAAAGGGACTAGGACCAGGTGAATAACAATACCTTGGTAAGTGGTTTTTTGGGGGAAAGGACCCCCAGGAGAGTTTTCGCCACCCCAGCGATCTCCAGATAAGCAGAGGAGCAAACAGAGCTGATTGTGGGGGACAGATGCTCTGGTTCAGCAGGTCCAGGTCCAGGTCCAGCATCCTGTAGATCCCAGTTGTTTTTTTGGAAGATCTGCCAGCTGTTCTGAGAGGCAATGTACAACGCCATCACATGCCAAAACCTCACTGGTACCTGTGGGAAATTCATACACTGACCATTAAACACCACCCAGGAACATGGTGACATTTGTATAACTACCTCCTTTCAGGACCAAGCAGGCACCTTACCGCTGTGCATCAAAATCGATGCCATGGTGGAAGAAGCTACCAGTGTTGTCCTCCTCTTCCTATGATGAACATTTTCCCATTTCTGTGACAAACACAGCTCCACAGCTAGATGTCCTTCACTGAGCAACTGGGATCCATTGCTGAGGTTGGAGCAGCCCATGTACGTGGATCCTGGGGCAGAGGGACACAACAAACAACCAGCAGCAATTGCAGTTGATAACTAGGGAGTATTCTGCTCTTCCATCCTCTCCTGATTTCGCAGGTGGACTCTGCCCTGGCCATTGGTGGGGAAGGTGGCAGTGATGTCCAGAGCTCACAGGGAAGCTGCTGGCACCATCTGTGGGCTCTTCTGAGATGCTCCGGCTGCACGCCTGGAGATCTCACATCCCGCAGCTGCTACTGCAAGTGGGGGAATTAGCTCATCTAATGCTAAGTAATCCATCCATCGAATACTAAGCACCACCTAAAGCAGGTCCTCAGAGTCTCAGATTGCACAACCATATATAGAGGAATCTTTGGACCTTAAATGCTCTATGCTTCAACTCTTCACTGATAAAATGAGGATTAAGAAGCTCATTCATCTCGGAGAGTGTTGTGAAAAATCAGTCCATTAGTTTGCGTCCCATTAATGTTATCTAGGCCAAGGAGATGAATAATTCTGTCCCCAGAAGAAGATTTGTATAGCGAGCAGCATATAAGACAAGAGACCATACCAAACAATAAAGCTAAAGCGAGATCTTGAGAAATGGTTCGTTAAGTGTATGCCATTCATCCCAGCACCCAGCGCAGGGTCAGGCTGTGTCGTACAGAAGCAGTACGTGTTTATAAGCCGAGGCTGCAGTGTGGTGCACGCGCACAGGGGCTGTGTTAAAGCTTTGCAGAACACCCTGATTGGGATGTGCCCCACCTTGCTGGTGACAGATCTGCAATCTATGTATTGTTCTGGGTGGTTTTTTTAAAAAATGCTGTGGTTTTTTGTGTAATCACTTCAAGAGCTCTAATCCTCGTTAAGCAACAACCGTTCACCGGGGAGCACAGGAATGAGCTCGTGGGGACCAGCCATCCTCGCTGGAGATCGGCTGTTCCTGGAACAGCTCAGGCAGCCCAGAGCCGCCGTGGGGGCGAGCACAGCTGCACACCAATCCCACCAGAGCAATTTGCTTCCAGCACTCGGAGGTTTCGCTGTTATCACCCGCCTTTGTCCTCCGAAGGGTTAGCGTAACTCCTTCTTACCAAGGCTGCATCTGGAGGCCACCTAAATGTCAGAGCTCATGAAGAATGCCGGAGCTGCATCCCTCCAACGCACAAACCTCTGCTTGAGTAAGGGTAGATGCTGCCAGCTGACTGCGAGGGGTTCTGCCTTTGACCCCCGTGGACCAAAACATGTCCATCTCAGGCACCCGGGAAGCTCACCCCTGTAGCTCCAGCCATTATGAGCAGCACCCTCTGCTCCTTGAGGTCCTCAAGAAGGGGACCCTTTGAGCATCCAGGCAGGTGACAGGAGCATCTGCTGCATGGCCAGTGCTTGCTTTCCAACACAAATGCAGAGCAGGAGGGGGGTTAGAAAGAGGACAAGTTCATTCAGTGAAGGGGACAGGTTTTCTGATGCTTCTCCTGGCTCCTGAGGGAGCTTGGTTGCTTTACATGGCTCCTTGTACGCTCCCATCAGTAAAACCAAGCACCAACAAAATCCACAGCTTCAAGACTTGTTTTTAGAGGCTAAATGCTTAGATTTCTTCTTCTCTGTCCTGTATTAGTCTGTAGTCATGAAGGATTTTGGTTAAAATATCCCATTCTCATTCCTTTTTCCCCCTCCACTCTGGAAAGAGCTGGGGCAAAGGTAGGCTTCAACAGCTGGACTTGTATATTGGGCCACAGCCAGGTTTCGGATCCTCTGCAGGGCGTGTAAACCCTGTGGGTCTCCAGCCTTAGCTACCACAGCTTTTCTTCAAGCAGAGGTAGTCAAAGTGCAGTCTCTGGGTGTCCAGGAGGTACAAGGCAACACGGAAAGGTATCTGCACCCAAGCTGTTCAGGTGATGTGCCCAGATACGCTCAGGGCTTCACAAATGAGCAACCGACACACCACCCAGGTACAAATCTGTTAGCTTTAAACATGCACCCATTGCTGCACCGAAGAGCTTTTGTATACGATAAATGAAACCTGAAATATCTGTTTCTGACAGTCTCGAAGGCATTCACGGGCAAGACTGCTGATGATCTAAAGAAATATTTTCATTTCATTCAAAATACCTCCGCTAGTTACAAGCTTGCCCTTTTCGCAGAGGCTGATGTGGAAAAAGCTCAGTGTCAGAGAGGCAGCCTGAAAAAATTAAAAGCAAATGGAAAAGGCAGTGGCTGAGCAGGAGCTGGCAACTAATCTTATCTTCGGTGAGCCCCTCCTGTAACAGGCACAGAGCTGCCCGGGAAGGACTAAAGGTGCTAAAATATGATGTTCATTGAATGATCAAGGAGTACTGCACTGGTTGTTCAGGAAGATTTATTCTCCGTCTGTGCTTGTTTTTATTCTACTGGCATGCCTAATAAATATCAACTCTTTTAAACAAAAGCATCTCCATTTACAAACGTGTTAGCAAACCTTTGGCATTTCCCAGTGTTTTTGCCTCAAGCCTCCCCGCCTGGAGGTCCACGTGCATATCCTCAGGATTTGCCGGGATTTCTCAGACTGGGGGGGCTGGTGGTCCCTCAGGTTCACTCCACCGTTTGTTGCCTGATATAAAAAATCAAAGATCTCTTTTTTTTTTTTTTTTT
>RSEF01000013.1:448195-491104 GCA_003993805.1 Himantopus leucocephalus | reverse complement strand
CTTTTTTCAGCGCACGCACTTCCAGATGCACACACAGGTGGCTACTAATAATCCAGGAAATTTTAGAAAACAATTACTAAATGAAAGGTCCGTATTACACAAGCACACCAAGGCTCAGAAACCTTTGCTGTGCAACTAGAGAAGAAAAAAGTAAAATAAAAAAATAAAAATCACCAAATCCCAGGGCCCTGCAAGGCAGTAAGTAAAGTTTGGCAACTTCCAAATGCATAACCCGTTGTTACAAGCTGTTCCATGCAGCTCCCCAGAGGGCTGGTCCATAAAGGATAACAACCTTTGCCTGCTGGGAGCTATTAGCTTAAATGGTAGCGGGCTGCTGCAGCATTTAAGCCTGATTATAATAGTGTCATTGGATTTGTATGCGCTGGGATCCGTGCAGATGGATTTCACAAAAAATTCTAAGAAATTACATCCAGGAAAGGGAGTTAAAGGGATGTCTCTGTGCGTAGCAAGCGCTGGCTGACTACAATTGCAAACCGAGGATGGCCAGGAAAAAGAAAAAAGAAAACCCCAAGTAAGTTAAATGAGGTTCAATATTGTGATGGGGAAGTTAGGAGCAAAAACGTTTTCCAGGCTCTGGAATCTGCTGGAACGGACAGATATGTTAATGATCAAAATGTCCACATCTGTCTTCTTCATGTTTGCATTAAATTCACATTATGTTATTAAGACAGCCTATGGGTACCTGCACGTTCGTTAGGTATGCAGGCACATTAAATCACTCACTGTGGTACACATGGCGTTGCACGAAATTTGGCAGGTATCGTAACCCTCCATGCAGGTGTTATCTGTAGATTAGCGTTTCTCCCTTCCCATAATTTCTAGGGATTCAGAGGACAGCCTTCAAGCCAGGAAATCTCGTCAGATCAGATAACAAGACCTGCATTTCCTCATCCTGGAAACAAGCTGGTAATTTATACCTGGCTAAAGCACGTCACCCAGAAAAGCATCGATCTTCTACAATTCATTTGCCTGTCTTTGACTTGCAGGCGTCAGGGCATTTACACGTTGCAATCAACTCACCTCCCAGTCTCCTCGTTAAGAAGGTAAAGAAAGGACCACGCTCTTGCAGCATCTTCTGCTCAAGGGGTTTTTTGTTGTTGTTGTTGTTTTTGTTTTCTTTTTGAAACTGAACTATTTAGTGGATCTTTTTGACAGTTTTCTCACCCGCAAAGCTGCCATCGCATCCACACTGCTCCCCAACTTGCCAGTGGGCCATCCTTGAGCCGCTGAGATGTGGCCGATGAAGCTGGGCTTCCCCTGGCCATCACAGACATGGCAGGTGATGCCACCAACGGTCACCCCACCAAACCCAAAAGTGCACGGCATGGTGCAGCTGGGAGGCAGTGAGTTTTCCAGCAGCTTCTTTGTTTACAGAGCCATTTATAAGCTTCCACTTAATTAAAATAATCACTAATAAGCCTGGCAGCTTAGCAGAAGCAGCCTGCATTCTTCATGCAGTCGCAGAGGATCGCCTGCTCCCAGTGTCTAAAGCCATTGCCTTGGCTTAGCCGTGATTTACCAGGGATGTTGGAATGAAGGAAAGGACGAGCAGGAGACATGACTTCAGACTGCCTGATACCAGCCTGAAACAACCCAAGCATAACGTCCATCCTCAGAGCCATCCCCATCACACGTCCATCCTTGCAACGAGCCAGCTGAAGCGGGTGCAGGGGGGCACAGTACCCACGACCCGTGTCCGCACGCAAGTGGGCAACCCTCTAACTTCACCCCCACTACCAGGGCAGCGATCCTTGACTTTACAGCCTCGGCCAAGGTCACCTACACAGCCTCAATAGGTTTAACCCTTGATTACTTCTCCAAACCTCCACCACTTGGACGAACTGTGCCTCGTTGCCCGGTAATCCTTTTTTAACATTTCGCAAAATCTTTCCCTCAGTCTTAAGGCTTAAGGAGAACAAAAAAATGCACATTCCCTATTTAGAAACATTCTTGTGATGTTTATTGGAACAGGCTGAAAGAGCTGAGGTTTGAAAATTAGTATCTGGCAAGGAAACAGTGTCCTCAGGGGCCAGAGAACAAGCCGCGCTGGGAGGGAAGTGATGGGACCAGCCTTTAAAGGCTGGAAAATTGCAAACCAAGTGTGCTCAGCAGTATTTTCCTTTATGCAGTTCTTTTATTCTTAAGATGAAAATTGCTCGGGACAAAAGCATCAGCCTGATACCTGGGACAGTCTGCTCCTTACTCTCCTTTTTCCTGAGAAAATATGTGGTTCTTTGAAGAGAAGAAATGTTCAGCAAGAAGCAAATGCCAACGTGACCATTTTTAATGCAAATTCTCCGAGATCTCTCCCCGCTCCTCTAATACTGCATAGGAAATCTGTGACAGTGCCTTGGCAGGGCTGTCAGTCTGCACCGCCTCTGCACCGCCGGGAGAGGAACAGGGGCCTGTGGTGGTTTTACATGATGAGAAACTGCCTTGTTCATTTTCCAGCCTCTGATCCCTCAACGAGATAGCGAGGGCCTCTTCCACCCCTCTCCGGGACTTGCCGTGCAGTCGCTCAGAGTTTTTAACGAGCGGACAAAGCTGCTGCTGGCGGTATCGCTGCAAGGATGCTCCCGTGGGCAGGGGTGACAACAGTGTGCCTTGCGTGGGAAGGGGCAGGCGCAGAGGCATGTCCTTGCGCCGCCAATCCCAGCCTCATGCAGCGTGCACAGAGTTAAACCCCGCTCTGGTATTCCCGGGGGGCTCGTGCTTTAGCTGCTGCTCCGCTGCCGGCTCTGGTGGGGGACATGCGGCGGTGACTTTCCCAGCAGTTCTTCCCACACTTGCCCTCCGTCGGGATTCGGCAGAGCCCCGAGCCTCGCCCCACGGAGCATTGCACCGACCCGCGACCCGGGCTGCCGCTACCCACCGCCCCCACGGACGGACGGATGGACGGACGGGCGGGGAGGCCGGCGGTTCCCACAGTCGCGCCGGGGAGGAGGAGGAGGTGCAGCCCCCCCAGATGCAGCCCCTGGGAGACACAAATCACGGTGGCCCCCTGCCGCCGCTCTCCGCTGGCCCCGGCACGGCTGCGCGCCCCGATTGCAGAGGCTGTGCTCGCAGCCATACCCCTAAACCAAACCCGCAGCTCTCTCAAGGCATCTGCAGGCTTAGACGCACGCAGAGGACGTGCGCTCTCCAGCACGAGTGTCCACATTCCTGTGCAATATGTCCTCTAGCACCCACCCTCCCCAAAACAGTCCTGCCCACCCACTTTATTATCATCTTGGCACCAGCGTGCACCAGTACCAGCACGCTGATGCACACGAGTGTGCACACCTATGAGGGAATCAGTGCCTCTGGCTGATTGCTGCTCTGGCAAACGAATCACGCCCTGATTAACATTCCTCTGTCCATAAACACGCAACCACAGCCACAGTCCCGACCTGCGCATCACCCATACCGCCATGCGCACCACCATGCGGCCCATCCATACAGATGCTAGAGGGGCACAGGAGCTCATGCGCCAAGATTTGGGGCCCCAGAGCAGTTTCTGCAATCCCTTCTCCAGACCTGCACCCTCATGCTGACTGGAGGTGACTCCTCTGCCCCAGAAATGTCCATCCGGGGTCCAGTTGCAGAGGGAATAGTGGGTGTAATGGTTCAGCAAGTGATGATTCATAGGTTCCAAGTGCTTTAGTAGTATTAACTAATTAATACTCATTAATTAGCCCCATCTGGTCAGCATG
Organism: Himantopus leucocephalus; assembly: GCA_003993805.1. Classification (NCBI taxonomy): domain Eukaryota; kingdom Metazoa; phylum Chordata; class Aves; order Charadriiformes; family Recurvirostridae; genus Himantopus; species Himantopus leucocephalus. The sequence continues at coordinate 487,391 of RSEF01000013.1, read as the reverse complement.
TGACTGAGTGCTACAGTATGCATGCAGGAAAGGTCATTTCCACCAGATGCCTGTACACCTTGTCTTTCCTGTGGAGACAATACTCCCAAAGCAGGAAAGTGTTGGGCTGGCAAGAAAAGAGCCTTGTGAACAGTGTCCACTGGTCAACCCAACCAGGAGAGAGTCCTTCCTGCGAGATGGAGTGGCTCCGCTGCAGACCGGGAACACCCAAGCCGATTTTGCCCGCTGAGATGCACAAGAGGCGTGAGAGAAGATGGGAGCAGAGCCCAGCAACCAGTCCCAGTCGCCGGGATGCCCAAGCCGATGGGAAGGCAATGGAAACCCACTGGAAGACCGCAGCGGGCGGGGAGCTGCCGAGCTGTAATCCAGCGCGCTTGGCTATTTAATGCTGCTTACTGCAGCCCTCAATTCTTCCTCTCCCTGCAAGACAAATGTGATCACTGTGCCGTATGCTTCACTAGCCTTCCCCAGCAACATTCAATTCACCACCGAGTTTTGCTGGGGGGCAGGATAAGATTGTGCAGATATAATAACTCCATTCGTCACCGCCGAGCCGGGGTGGGCAAACAGCGCTTTGTAAATGGCTGGGGAAGTTTGGCAGCTCAGATCCCACCAATCTCCCTGACAGGCAATACCAGCATGCCCTCAAGCCCCGGAGCAGCGCAGCCGGAGGAGCTGGACCTACTGCCACCATGCTGGCATGGACCCTGCCACCCCGTGCTGCACCAGCCTGGGTGCACGTCGGAGCTGATGTCCCTCACCGCCTGGCCTCTCCCACTGCAAACACCCAGAGCAGTGGGAGCACCAAGTCTGGGGGTGCTGGTACCCCCGCAGTGGTACACCAGCCATGAGTGATGCTCTGAGGCCGGCTGCTATGGACAGTGCACCTGTGGTTCCCTGGGGGACCCATCTGCAGCCTCCTGTAGGCTTTGGGAGCTTTGCACTTGGACCTCACCAGGTTCCTGTGTCCCCCTGTGGATGTCTCACCAGTGGCAAACCTGAGCATCAAAGGCTTTTGGTGCGTCCCCGGCACGCTCACACACACAGACCTGGTGCTGCTGGCTGATGAGTCCCCTCCCGCTCTATCCTGCCTTAAAGAAATGGCTTCCACTAGCCAAAATATAAAAGAAAATAATGCGTATTTTAAAAACAAAAGGCACAGGCATACGTGGCATCTCCAGCTGCATCCCACACTGCCCCCTCACTGCTCTTGACACCTGGGAAATGCGATCCCGCTGCCGACATGTGGCTGTGATTCAGAAGCTGTATTAGCCCTAATTCCCTCTACAGATATCCCCTGCTGATCCAGGATCTGTGGGCAAGGAAGCCTGAGCCAACACTGCTAATTTCCATAGCCATCCCACAGCTTCTGTTGCATTCCACGCTGGAAATGCCTTTGCAAGCCGGAGCCATGGGGAAGCGCTCCCCATGCGCTGGGCTCGCACGGTCTACAGAGAAATCACTGCAGGGACACGGCTCGGCCACCTCCGGGGCGAGCTGGCTGTTAAACACCTATGGGCTGGGGAGATTGTCCATTTTCAACTAAATTTTTGGCCTACATTTGTTTTTAGGGTTTTGGTCCATTTTATTTTTTTTTTTCCAAATTTTTAATTACCAAATTTGTACAGAAGGATCCCTTTGAAAACCACTAGTTTAGTGAGGGCTTGCTACTATTTGGGCTTTTCATTAGAAGGCTGGCATCTGTTAAAGAAAATCCAAGGGGCTGACTTTTTCTTTCTTGACACAAAACAGCCTTTCCAGAGCTTAATAGAAATGTGAGTAAGGCTTTTGCTGCCAAGGATGCAAAAAAAAAAAATCGATTTAGTGTGTTCAAGTTCATTCATTATATTTTGCAAAATATTTTCGAGGGTGAAATTTCCTGTGTTTGTTTTCAGCAGAGTTTGCAGGAATGTGCTAAGATGCTTCTCAGCAGAACAGCGATTACCAATGTTCATTTTCAGGATTAGAAAAAGACCAGGTTCTTATGACTATTTTCATTTCACAAACAATTAGAAAACCGTTGCAGCTTCCTACACAAATACCATATTGTGAGTATCTCTCTACAAAATACGTAGCACACCTAGTCTTGTTTAAAGTGAGAATAAATAAATAAATAAATAAGTGACACAAATAATTATCAAAATGCCTTCGAGCAGTATACATTCCGACGGAGTAATGAAGTCAGGTACGCATTGTGCTCTGTCAAACCAAACAACTCACTTTTAGTATTCCTCCAGCGCTTTCTTCCAAGTAAGCATTATATTTATTTATGGATTACTATATAGGCACTATATTTACTTATATATTTCCTCCACTTTTCATATTTCAAGGAAATGGTATTACAGGTACATCACATCAGGGGATGGAGAAGCATTGTGCAGAACACGCGAGTCAACCCATGATCGGATCAGGTCTGCGATGCCCATTCCTGTCATCCTGGAAGCACACGATGACGCTCTCCTGCCCAAGAATGGTCTGAGCAACGCAGGAATGCCACTGGGCATAGCCGTGTGAGGGACAGCCTAGGTGTTGGGGTCAGCTTACCTACCTTAACGTATGAAAAGATTCCCATGGTGGGTAGAGAGAAGAGGTTTTCAGGCACAGGAAGAGGAATTGGCAAGTTCTTCTTTACACTGAAAAGTCAATTTATTGTTCTTGCTATTCTTCTTCCCTGTAGTGGAACGGGAGGGAATTACTCACAGGGTAAAATAGGTGCCATGCTCCTTCTGAGTGAGACTTTCCATGCCAGAAAGTGCTGAAAGACCTCATCCTTCTGCCCACCGTGGTGGGCTGGGGGTGCGGATAACTTGGATGAAGGTTCAGGGAAGAGAACTCATGAGCTGGAGCTAGAGAGTGACCAGCACAGTAAAGAGTGGAACAGTATGGGGACGCAGCACATACAGCTGTAGCTGGTCTGGATGGGGCAGACTGGGAGGAATAGCTCAGTGGTAGGCAGGGCTGGAGCAGAGCTCTGGGAAATCCACACACAGAAAATGTCAGTGGCCACGGGACACGTGCAGAAACACCACGTAACAGCATGTCCGTAAGCAATGAACAACTGGGAAAGCCACATAAAAATCCACATCCTGTGAGTGCCCATGGAAAACAGCAATACACAGCAGGGTACAAGGGTCGTTAGACCAAAATTCAAGGGCAGCTTCATTTTTAAGAAAATTTTAAATTGTTATTGCTACATGGAGTGTACCATGTGCATTTATTGTTTGGAATAGATTAACAGTTTCCCAGGGGCTGTGGTCTCTCCCAAGCAGACCGACAGATGTTGGGAACATCATTCTCATCTCTGCAACTTTGAGTCCTGGAGCAACCTGCGAGGAGAGCCCAGACCAGCCAAGGAGAAGTGAGCTGGGGCCACCATGGGGACACCTGAAGGTGGCGCGATACCCAGGACCAACATGGGGTTGACTCCATTCAGTCTTTGCGATTATTTTTCCTTTCTTCTCTTCCAGATACAGCTTCACTGGAGGTGTGGATGGCTCATGGACTATTGGGAAGGAGACAGAGCAGCCTGGAAAATCCTTGGATGTGGAGATCTGGGCCACCAGTGGTGTCGTCTGAGCAGCAAGGAGCAAGACCAGGCTTCTAAAAACTACAGAAGTGAAAACAGCCATAAACTGGAAAACAATCTTGTCTCTCTGATGGAAAAGATGCGACTCTCAGAGGCTGCAATGACGTTTTATGCCAATGTCCTAATGAAGCACAAGAAAAGACACATTTCTGACGATGGCTGTAAAGGAGACATTTGCATAATGTTTGTCTGCAGATTGGGGTGTTCCGCTATGATAGCTTTAGAGGAAGGACAGGCTGTCCTCTTGAAAGTGTCACTGAAAAATGTGCTTCCCTCAGAGACTAAGGGACGGCATTTGTATTCTTTGTTCGGAGGGAAATAAGGGCTCATATTTACAGAACTTGAGCTTCCTCATAGATTCTAGCAACAGAAACACAGGAGCTGATCACACACACCAAAATGGACTTTTTTAAAGGCTTCTATCCTTGGAAGTCTCCTGTTGGACCTCAAAGTGGACCTGTTACTCTCTGCTCTTTAGATGATTTATTAATTACAGGCAGAGTTACGGCAGAACTGCAGTTCCCTCAGTCATGGTGATTTGTGTGAGACTGGAAAAAACTTTACCCTTTGCAGGAATAAAACCCATGTGCATAGCCAAAAAAGGGAACGTAGTCCTTAAAGGACTACGCACGCACACAAACACACACAAATATCTGTTCATATATATATAGCTTTTGGTGATGCGTCTCATGCTTCAGGACTGCATCTATTTTTATGCTTTCATAAATGACCATGGAAGAGCATTTCAAATGAGTCTCAAAGAATAACATCCTTTTGTTCACAGGCACAGATACACACAGAATGGACTTGTCTGAAAAATAAAATAAGACTTTGAAAGAAGGAGAAAGAAAAAAGTTACCTGAATAACTACAGACTTAGAGCTCCTCATCTTGTTGTCGCGGCATGAGATATTTCTCTAGCTAGGAGAAAGAGCTCTGGATTCCCATCTTAGGAGGGAGGCGAGGAACAATATAAAATCTCCTTCAAATTCTGAATGAAAAGAGGCATTTGATACTGTTTTGGATGTAGTTAAAAGCTGTGAACTCTTATAGAAATGTGTTAATTATGGAGCACCCGCTTCTGGCCGCATGGATGCTCAGCCACGGAAGATATTTTAGTGCATTCAGGGAGGGAGCGAGAGCAGACACACCAAAAACCCAATCAATAGGCAGACTCTTATGTTCTTTCTTAAACTTAAAGGGAGTGCCAGACTTGGAGAAAAAAGCTGATATTGCTTCTTACTGACCAAATCAAACAGTTGATCTCAGCTTTATTTCTCCAGGAGGAGAGCAGGTAGAGGGTGGTGTGAATATGGTGGCAGGCATTGTGTTCAGGACAAATATTTAGGATGCTCATGGTGAGATATGAACATTAATCCGGCTGATGGAAGCAAAAAGTCAGGTTAGAGAATTATTTTTCGTGGTTGTCTTGAAAAATTAATCACCAGTGTGGTCTGCACCCCATGATACGCCTTGACCGCCACTCGTCAGGTGCAGGCTGGGCGCTGAGCTGCGCAGACGGCAGGTTGGGAAACGCTGGGGCCAATACGGCCTCAGGGTGCCTCTGCGCATTGCTGGGCTCAGTACCTGCTGCTCCGGCTTCCTCTGAAAAAAATGACTCCAGATAATGCATCTTTATTTGTTTTGGAGGAATTAAATTTAAATTCCCAAAGAAATTCAATGAAACTACATAATACACAGCACAAAGCCCACGAGCCCAAGCTCCGCATGCCTTCAGACCAGAACAAAATCCATCTTTTCAAAACTCAGGTATTAAAAACTGGGGGAAAGTTTTTGCGAGAAAGATGCCTAGACTAGAATCAGGTCTTGAAACAACCAGGAGGCAGCCTGACCTGCTGTTCCTAAATAAGGATTTAGAAAATACAGTTTCTAACCAAGAAAGCTGCAAGACCCAGAACATTCATATGGGAGATTTGAAGTTCGGATCTTAAATTCCTTTTCAAGAACATCAGCAGGAGGAGGACCAAATAAAAACTGTCACTGTTATTTTTCTTGTTGTCATTATACAGTTACACGTGAAAGCAGAATGGGCCTTTTTGCATCAGAGGATATAATACAATCTGTAGGTGTTGTAGGAAGAAAGAGAAAAGAATAAGCAGAAGAGGAGGCGGGGAAGACGAGTGGAAAGTTACATAAAACTGCAAAGTTGAAGCCATTTTGGGCAACATGGTTATTAAGAAGCTGAAAAACCATGAAGGCTGGGCTTGAGCTGCTGTGTGTGGTGGCATCCATGTGGTTCACTTGGCAACAAGGAGAGAGCCTGCCCGTGGGGCTGTCCCAGAGCAGGCATCCTCACAGATCCTGGCCAGGCACCATGAGCAGGCTGGGTTGAATTCGTGACTTCCATCGGGGTATGGCGAAGAGGATGGGAGCTCCTGCCAGGTGCCTGCAACCTGTCTGTGTTCCAGGAGCTTCAGATCAACTGGATCTAGCATAGGGTTTCCAACGTGAGGGTGGTGAGGCACTGGCCCAGGTTGCCCCGAGAAGCTGTGGCTGCCCCATCCCTGGAGGTGTTCAAGGCCAGGTTGGACGGGGCTTGGAGCAACCTGGGCTGGGGGGAGGTGTCCCTGCCCAGGGCAGGGGGGTTGGAAGGAGATGGTCTTTAAGGTCCCTTCCAACTATTTTATGATTCTATGCAGCAACAAAGCCAAGGGGAAAGGTGAGGGCTCCCTTCCCTGGGGGGGGGGAATTTCTTGAACCCAGAGGTACTAATGCCATCCATGCTGCAAGGTGGGACAAATCCTGCTGCCCCTGCAGTGCTCCTCAGCAGGGATGTCTGCACTGGTGACACTGGTCAAAGGGATGACCATTGTCCCCACAGCAAACGGTGCAGGACAGGGTTGTGGCTGCTCACCTACACAGCCGGCGTTCATCATTAGGGCAGCAGCAAAGATAAAAGCCAGAGTAAAACCACAAAAGTGCAGAGCGTGGCTAAGCCGCGGGGCAGAAGGGAAAAGCACCGCGCAAGAAATTGATTCCATTAAAAAGTAATCTCAAATTTAATAAAAGTTATGATTTGATTATAGCCGTAGAACCGGAGGGCAGGGAAGGGAGCGCAGAGAGAGAGGTGGGGGGAGGCACTGGGGAGGGGGAGAGCAGCTCTCTGGTCTGGCCGAGACTCCCGCATGGCTCTCACAGCCCACGCAGGCACCCAGCCTGCCAAGAGTCACCTGGTCTACCTACAAGCATCTCTGCTCCTGCCTCCAGCTCCCTGTGCTGAGCTCCTCTGTCCCCACCACGGGACGCAGGCACGGGAGGGTGATGCAGCTGGGCAGGATGGAGAGCATCGTGGGGGAGCTCATCCAAGTAAAATCAGTATTCATGAAGTCAGTGTCTCAACGTGCTTGGATGAAGACAGAGAAGCCCTTATCCACCCCAGAAGATGCTCTTGAGTTTCTGAAGCCTGCTGGTACATCTTCTCTGTGCAGACTCGCCTGCTCTACTCCAGACTGGCTTCTTCCACTCAGCAGCAGCCCCTGCCTTCCCCTAGGGATGAGTCCTGCCTTCCCCTAGGGATGAGTCCTGCCTTCCTTCTGTGTGTAGGGACTGCCAGAGGGGCAGGCAGACTCAGTGGCTTGAGACAGAGCAAATATCACACCAGGACCAGCAGATGCAGTGCTGGAGCAGGTGGCTGCCAGTAGAGCCCAAATTCTGGGGAGGAGCTGATGAGGGTGATACCTTGAGTGCCCACAGCTGTGATACAGCTGCAGCCTATAAAAGCTTGCCCTTGCCTCTAAGAGTTACTTGGTTTAAAAAAAAAAAAAAAAAAAAAANNTTTAAAAAAAAAAAAAAAAAAAAAAAAACCAAACAAAAACCATGTCTTTTTCTGGCTCTGTTGGAGTGCCACCTCTGGTCACAGCATGTCCTCTCCTGGTAAGCTGAAGGTTCCCCCTTGGGGGTATGGTTGGGAGGGATGTGTCAGGGTGACACCAGCAAAAGCATGATGAGGGCAGGTGGGTACCAGCCTGGTGTTGATCCAGACCCCACATTGCCACAGAGGACACAAGTGGTTCCCCTCATTTTTGCTGGGGGAGGAATGAGCATGGCCTGAGGGGGACCAGGATGGGGAGATGCTGTAGTGCTTTCTTGTGACAGAGCTAGTGCTGAGCAAAACTGGTGGTGAAGGAAAGCATAGAGGTACTTGCTTGCTCCTGGTGAGGTTTTTCTTGCATGTTTAGTTAGATACCAAAGACCTATGATTCTGCTGTGCTAAACAAATAAATGCAAATTGTTTTGCATGGTAGAGTAATGCAAAAGCCCAACCCCTGTCCTGTCAAAAAGGAATAGCAACTTGGTCTGTGAGTCAACGTCTACACTGAAATCGCTGGCTGCCCCCCTCTCCAATTTCCCTGTTTATATTGATAAGTTTGGCAGCTGGATGGCTGCCAGTGTCTTGACAGTAAATGCATATGAATGACATGTACATACATAATATTACATGTTATAGGTAAAGATGTTTCTCTAAGTGTAGGTGACAGTCAGTGGCTATTAGTGCACACATATATGCATGTGTTCATATAAAGAAGGGAAGAGAAAATAATTAATATAACACCAATTATCTGGGTTTTACCTTTTAAGCTAAGCTATTATATTAGTTGAAAGTATGTGGTTAGAGGAGTAAAGAACAAAAGAAAAAAATAAGAATGTGTTAGGACTGAAAGAAATCTGATATTAGGAATTAAAAGGAATCTAATGCTAGTATAAAGCCCACTACTGAGTGGGCATGATAAAATTGATAGTAGTGTTACTGAAAAGTCAAATATGTTCCAAAAATATTTCTGCTTGGTAATTAAAAAAAAAAACAGGACAGCATATTGCAAGTTTAGAGAGCTAATGAGATATTTTTCATGCTAAACTGTAGCTATGGTGGTTATTAAATTGTATTATTGAGTCAAATGCATTTAAATTAGAGATGCTGTGCAATGGGCTTCCAAGTGTTTTGGAGAAACTCCTGGGGAACTTGTGGCTTAATAATATGTACTGTGATAATGTGAAATACTGAGAAAGCTTCAGCGGTTGGGGAGAAGGGAACACTGGGCCAAAACAGAGAACAGAATGAAATTGCTAAATTTATTTTGTTGAACACTGATCCTACATAAAATAGCAGGATAGCTAGTAAAAGATATGGCTAATAATTAATTGAGTGTATAGCATTATTATAATAGTGTGTTATGGCCACTCAGCAGGCTTTTCTGAGTGTCCCTGGCAAAGGATTGTAAATCAGTAAGGATAACCACTGGAGTGATTTTTCTTGGGTACCTCTCCCAGTTGTGTGCGGTGTGGCGCTGCTGGTGAGACAAGAGGACGGAGGACTGCATGGGGCCACTGTGAGCTCAGGCGGCTCTGAAATAGAAATTAAATCCTGGGGTTCAGTGGAACATCCTGGAGCTTCAAAAGCCACAGATAATCCTCCAATGTACTTTAATGTACTTAACTCCAAGTCTAAAATACCAAATACTACAAAAAGCAATGTGTTAGAGAGAGAAAGCAGGAGAGACTCTGAATGTTGTCACTGTTGTGGGCTTCTGCAGCAACAGGGTATTTGCCCAAGAAAAATGTCCAGGTGGCCTTTGATAGTGTAATGCCATCTTACAGAAGAAGGTGAAAAATGTAAAGACATCTCTATGATCCTTGATTTAAGGAAAACCTCCTTCTTGATCCCAAACCTGGTGATGGGATCCCCCTGGGCGTGGGAGCAAGATGCATCTTCCCGTGCCAAATCCACCTTTACCTGTGGTTGCTTGCTGAGGCTTCAGACGTAAAAAAACAAACCCAAACCCCAAGTTACACATCAGGTGACAGAAATAGTAATTCTTCCCTATCCCCAAGACCACAGGATTATATATAACCTACACATGGCATAGTAAATCTCGTATCCTCTGTTTAGATGCACCAAGAAACTGTATGCCCGACCCCTCGCATCACAAGTGGCAATTTCTCACCATCTCCTGTCTGCAGGAGGAGGAGGGGGGTTGATGTAGGATGTACAGAGTTGTCTGGGATGAGGTGGTGGCATGGGTTTGGGTGCTGCCTGTCCTTCAGAAGTGCCGGGCAGAAGGGAGCAACCACTGAAGGGGAGCCTGGGGCAGCTCACACTGGTGGGAGCCGCGCTGATGTCCAACAGCCCCAACCTGAGGGAGGCAGGATGACTCAGCTGGTGTCATGGTTGGTTTTACCAAGAAACTGGAGAGAGGGACTTGAAAAGCCTATTGCTCCCTTTTTGGGAGAGGAGCCGCTGGTTGCTGCCTGTTCATCATCCCACTTTCTTTTCCTTCTTGATCTTCAGCACAGTGTTGCTGCTCAGCAAAGCTGTCTGACTCACCGCTTGTGAGTGGGAAAGCGAAGCTCACAGTGAACTCAGGAAGCTTCCTTTTCAGACGTTGATCAGGAAGGCTAGAAGCTGAAGCTGGCCCGTGGGTGCAAGGGGAGGGTGATAGCTGATGGGCATGTGCCCTTCTCCCAAGTCCTCCCCATGCTGAGCCAGCTCCGCCGCAGGAGTCGTCAGGAACGATGTTAAAGCAGCACAGCTCCCCTTTAAGTTGTGGGATTGTGGGGTTTTGGCATCATGTCAACTATTCCTGAGACAGTTCCCAATTATACTCCTCTTCTTTGTGTGTGTGGCTTTTTTTAAATTTGTTGTTTTTCTCAGATAGTTGGTGCATAAGTGTTCTCAGCTATGTGAAATGGCTTCTTAAAAGACTTTTAAGTAAATACTCGGCTGGATGGATTTGCACTTTGTTCTTCTGCCTGTAGCTGAGTCATTGAAACTGTAAACTGTGGTCACAAAAAAATGTTTGCTTCTGTGATTTTTGTTTCTATCTGTGAAGATGATGTCTGGTCCAGAGTTGGATATGGCGCTCTTTACAGTAACTGACAGCCCATAATAACTTTATGGATCCTGCGGTTACTTGAGCCCTGGCAGCATGAGAGGGCTCAGAGACAAGCAGGACAGCAAGGTCATGGCTCATGAATGTGGCTGGTCCGGCAACCGAGCTCCATGTTCCTACTGGTCCAAACAAGGTTTGATATGTCTAAGCAAGACCTGGGAATATCCTCAGAAAGCCAAAGGGCTTTTTCTAGAGAAGAAGCAGTTCAGCCCCAGCAGGATAGCTCTGCCTTAATCTCTCCAGAGAGACACAGGGACCATTGTGGACCTCCCAATAGTTTACGTATAGGCTATTGTGAATTGGAGCAGTTCCTCCCCATGATACAAACTTTTCATCCAGTTTGAGTGCTTCACAGAAGCTTTTTGGACTGCTGTGTCTTGTCACACCTATTCTCCTTGGCTCTTTCAGAGAATAAGTATTATTGGTTGCTGTATTGGCACCTCTAAAGACAGATGGAAGAGTTGAAATTTAGCTGTGCATAAGCTGTAAGTTGAAAATGCCTTTAGCAGTTGACAATTAACCCTTGGCACGTCCCCAGAACAGGTTGCACATCAGAAGGTGGCTGAGATGGTGAAGGACCAAGGTACTAGGACATCTGCTGCTGTTCTGCAGCAGAGATCCCATCTCTGGTTTCACCCCAAAGTGCTGCACCCGGTGATCAGTAGTTCCACATCCGCTGCCAGAGGCACATGTGACGACTAGGGAGCATGCTCATGAGCTTGCATGAAAATGCCCATCATCCTTATCTCAGCAGCCTTTGTGCAAAGACAAAGCTACCCTGCTCCTCAGCCCCGCTGTTTGCACCACCCATCCTTGCACCCATGTGCTAACACAATGCTTTGTCTGTGCAGTGTAGCAACTCAAGGGCCCAGGAGATGACTTTCTATTCAAAAACTGATCTGTCTTTGGGCTGTGCTGCAGGGCCCTTGTTGGGTGTTGAGCTTTTCTTCCTATTTTGAGGTATTCTTCCTATTTTTCTTTCGCGTCCTAGGAAAATGAGATGTTTTATCAGACGCTGATTTTGCTACTGAAGCAAAATCCTTGCTGTCACTCACCGGCGTGTCATGCTGTCACAACACTTCTTTGGACCTGACTTTTTTTTTATTCATTATTGATCATGGGAAATTGTTTCTAGAAGTGGGATGTAATTTATTTATTACCAAGTCTTCCAGTGGAATGTGATTTGCGCTGAAGACCTTTTCCCTGAATTGTGCTTTGGCAAACATGATAAGACTCTGGAAGTAGGGCAGCTTTGATGCTGAAGAGTCGCTCCTAACATCCCAAATACACTGTTGTAAATGTGGCTGTACCCTCCCCTCTGTGCTTCATTTCTGCTGGTGCCAGAGGCTCCCCATCTCTTCCTTTTACAATCTAAGCTCTCTCCCTCTGCCATTGGTGGCAATAGGCAGGGCCTGAAGCATATTAGACCCTCTCATATCGTATCACATCAATATTACTACCCTTGATAAACTCACAGGAAGTATTTTAGGCGGAATAAACTTTTTTATGGAAGGAAGTGCGCAAACAAAATTATGTATGTATAGTAAAAACTATTTGCTAGCCAATAAATAGATATTTTTGAGTACAGAGTCTGGTATGCTATTCTGTTTGTCAAAACTATCCCTGATTTTAGGATTCAAAATGTCTTTGTATGTCAGTGTGTTTATCTTCTCCCATCAAGTGAGGGACAGTGGGTTGAAGGGGAAAACTGAGATTCGAGTACTCCCGGTCAACTAGTATTCACTGACATCCACTGCTCTGAGAGCATCCACAAGAGCTTCTTCCCGTGGCAGACATATTAGGTGCTCCAAAGATAATCTGTGTAGAAGGAGAAAGCTCCTAGAAGTGGTGTTATAATCTGTAACACCAGAAAATCTTTCTTAGTCTAACCTTGATCATATAATTTTTTTTTACATGGGGGAATGCCATCTCTTTCATTTCTTCCACTCTTCCTCTCTGATGATTTACTTTTTTTTTTTTTTACCCATAAATTTTTGAAATGTCCNCCTCTTGCACTTCTGTTACTATTGTACCCAGGATTTTAGTGGGGACATCTGAAAAATAAATACTAGCCAAGGAGCACATTCTTTTTTATTATAGCTATTCTCTGTGCATATGCAATGGTGAATTAACTCTATTTCTGCAAGTCTCTTGATTTTTATGTATCAGTGGAGAGAAGCTAAGGCCATAAAGCTTGTTTGGTCCTGTAGACATTTGTGTTCTTAAATATGTAAAGATACCCCAGTGGAGCCCATACTGTTCCTTTATCTTTTTGTGCAATTCTGTTTTGGTGCATGTATTGGTAGTGATTTCCATTTTGTTTAATTCTCTTTAAAAGCTGAAAATCTCTCCAAATCTGTTTCTCTTCCTATTTCCGAGACTGCCTGTTATTGTAGCAGAGTTATAGCATGACACTGCCTGAATATAGGCAATTTTCTACTGCAAACATGTTATCATTATTCCGTCAATACATTTATTGCTTCAGAACCTCTGGGGCAGTAGTTGCTTTGCTCTAGCGAGCACCAGAGATAGCAGACACTTGCTAGTCCTAAAGCTTTGAAATAGCTGCCCTGCTCTGTATTACACTGGCTGGGGCATTTTGGCAAAACCTGTATCTACCTAAGGAACGTCTTTCCCTTCCTTGAGCTTTTTTGACCTGATCCTACTGCATCCCTGGGTTTATAGTGGTGGGAGGCTTGTGGATGCACAGACTTGAGCTCAGTGCCTTGTTTATTGAGTTATTTTTATGGTAGCTTATATCCTTCTGTCTTAATCTCATTTTATGTCTTTTTCTTTTTCCCTCTCCCAGTCTTTATAGTGGTAACTGTCTCTGATATTTAAATGTCCACATACATGATCAGTAGATCTTAAGAGTAATATTTACCTCATCCATTTAGTAAATGCTGGGTATGGCTTGCTTTACAAGTAAATCTGGATGATGTGATGCTCACATTGCATGGTCTTTTCTTCAGTGGTCACAATAGTAATAAATAGGTTTATTGCTATTGTCAGAGACATATGTTTTAAGGCCAGCAGGGCCTTTATGATTATTTGGTTGGAGATTATGGATTGCTCGGAGCAGAATTCAAAGCACTGAGTCAAACTTAATAACGTGGAAGGGAGTACGCGTGATCTGAATACATCACTCGGGAAGACACAGCCCTTATGTAGGTGTCACTTGTGTGATGCACAAGCACGCGCTTGGCTTTAGCTGTGTGAGCAGTCATCTCCCTTCTCAAAGTCCACAGTGCTTTTCTAAATTGGGCCTGCCAGAGTGGAGGTGATGATCTTCCATGTGCTCGGAGTTTTCTTTGCACCGTGGAAAAGTTGCGCATTATTTACAGTTTGTACCCTGGCAGCAGCTAGACCTTGGGATGACAGTGTCTGCCAGCAGGCTGGCTAAAGTCTCTCAATAAGTATTACATGAATCACTGCGTCCTTATGGTCCTGAAGACTTCATATTTTTCTGGAGGAACTGCTCTTCCTAGAGATGCCATCTCAAAATGACACATCTCCCCCGGAAAAGCACATTGCTCAGGTGGTCTTTAGAGCCATTCTGCTGCACTTAGGCCCTGCTGAGTCGTGCGGCTGAGTACGATGCTCTGCAAAGAGTTGTTTCACAACTATGATTTTCCAATTACTTAAATCACCTGGAACTGAGAACCAAACCAGAGTTCCCTGTCATTTCTTTTTTTTTTTTTTCCCTGTTTGAGTGGAACATTTGGTCCCATTTTGCTTCCCCCTGAGAGCACTTGTTTAATGCCTAGTCTTGCTATCAGGATGGGGATGTGCAGTCCCACCCGCTCTTCCATTGCAGGTGGGCTTCGATTTAAATTTAGGTTACAACTGCAGGTATCTACATGAGAGCTGGTATTAAAATGAACACAGTGGGATGTACAGGGCACACAGACACATCAGGAAGATAAATTTCAGTGCTTTAATCTCCAGTTCAAACCCACCCTTCCTACATGGGCCGTGTTTCTCCCGCTGAAAACCAAGTGAGAGGGATGTTCTCAGCACCCCTCAGACCAACTCTTTTGGGAGGCCGTTGCCAGATGTTTAGTAAAGTGACCCAAAGGCACTGCTATCTAGACAGCCCCAGCAAACAGCAGTCCCTCTGCCCACTCCAAGCTGCCTGGCCACAGACCCTGAATTGCCCAGAGCTCTGAGGTGGATCTGACTAGACCTCCACCTTCTTGCTAGGGCCCAAAGAAGACCCAACGTAAACTTTAGGCAGGAAATACACTGAAAGTGATTGAAAGTATGCTAATCAGACAGAATAAAATATTTAAAAGGCTTATTAACAGCCCTTCCCTTGCTCAGGATACCTTTGCAGGCAGATTCTTGCTTCCAGACCTGGTTTAGGCAAGTGATTCATTGATTTCAGGGTTGCAGCAAACTCTGCACAGCCACTTCTCATCCCAGGAGATCTTCCCTTTCCGTTTTCTCCTAGGCCTGGCTCTTTGACCCCTGTCCCTCACTGTGGGGTCTCTGGCACTGCTTGGGTTGCAAGTTACCAGCTCTACCAGCCCAACCCTGATACCACCCATCCTGTCCTCTCCAGCACTTTCTGCCAGGAGCAGGCTCAGCAGTGATTTACCCACCCTCCATGGTATCCCACCTATTCCAAACTTCTTTGGGGAAGGGGAGACAGCTGTGAGTGTGTCTTCTCCACCCAAAATGCTTCATACAGGTCCTGGTGATAGCAGAGGGTAGGTAGGCGTGCAGTTGGGTAAATTCTCATGACAACTATAACTTGTATTTAGCAGACAGGGTGACAAGACTGGATAAGGATTTAATACAAAGCAGTTCAAATCTTTTTGAGAAAGGGAGCCTAATTATCTGAATTTCATAATTACCAGCCCTTTTATAGTATACACTCATAAAAGGCAGCTGGAACTTGGAATTACCTATCCAGAGCAGTTCACCAGATTGTTGCTTCTGTGAGAACAATATGTTATAAACCACATACCAGTTAAGTTGTTTTAATTAACCAATTATCTATTCAAAGTTTCTTGTAGCTCTCTTTATCTCTGTTCTTTAGCTACAGTACAATATGGAAATTAGAGTAAATTAAAGCACTTTATTAGACAAAATAGAATTAACAAAGAAAAGAAGTTACAGCAAACAAAACACAGGCCACCTGATCATGCTTGCAACATGTAAAACGATAACTTTAGCTCTAGCTGTTAAAAAAGATGAACCATAAGGAATTAAATCAGTTAATCCAAGTCATCCTACAGTTTCTGAAATAACCCTGTTATCAGAGCACTCACGTGGGGCACAGGGCAAATCCCATCCTTGCCTGAGGGCGCAAACACATCCTCTACCTCCGGGCAGTTTGTTATTCCCTGGATAAGTTATTTAGCAGCAGGCTTGCAAGCAGCGCTGAATAAAGCACCTAACATCGGGGTGGGCAGACAGACAGGACTGAAGAGGGTTGCCTCTCTCTGGGGCTTTCCTCCTGGCTCGGGGTCCTTGTGGGGTAACCCCTCAGGGGCCAGGACTTCTTGGCCGCATCGTGGTGGTCCAGCTTGTTCTTGGCATGACTGCTGGGTCAAGACAGGCAGTGGTTTTCCAAGAAAGCAGGTTTTTGCCACTGAGAACATGTGTGCAGAGCAGGCAACAAATATTAACAGGTAAAACCAGGCAAACTGGG
This sequence comes from Himantopus leucocephalus, assembly GCA_003993805.1. NCBI lineage: Eukaryota > Metazoa > Chordata > Aves > Charadriiformes > Recurvirostridae > Himantopus > Himantopus leucocephalus. The sequence continues at coordinate 471,239 of RSEF01000013.1, read as the reverse complement.
GATGTGATTGCTGCCAGGCTTCTTGTTTGCAGGTTGTTATTCAGATTGGTATTGCTCCTGCACAGCAGCAGCTCCTCTCCTTTTGACTCAAGGAGAAAGCCTTAAAAACTGAAGCCCCTTGCAAGGCTTCAGCTAAGGTATGTGCTTTCAGAGAAGTATTTGGACACAAAGAGTCGTCTTGTCACTTGGGTAAACAAGACACAACTATCAGGCTCGGTTTGGGGCTTATCAATTGGAACCAGCATGAAAGTGAGTTCTCCAGCTCCGGCTTGCAGTTGCAATGACTGGTTTCTCAAGATAAACTAGGAGTGCATTCAAGTACTTTTCTCTCAAAGTGATATGAAAGTCACATTGTTGTTACTCCACATCTTACGAGCTGGTTCCCTAAATAGGATTTCAGAGCAACAAAGTTAATGGGATGCTCGCCTTGGATGCAATTTGAGGCGTTACCAGATGGATTGATGGCTGCTACCCCTCGCTGCTCCCCCCCAGCTTGCTTTGGGATGCTTTGTGCCCCAGGGAGAGGAGTGCTGAACAAAGCACGTGGGCTTTATTCGGTCTCTTATGGGCAATGCCCCTTCTAGGCAAAGCTGGCACTTGCTAATCAGAAACTGGGTAAAAAATTAGGAGATGCCCACCTGGGGCAAATCTTTCTCGTGGCACTTCCCAGGAAGGGAACAAAGTGTTATTCTGTGTTTTGGCTGCTCTGTGTTTCTGGGAATATAAAAGGAGATGCATCCTACCAGTTTGGGTAAGACAGCTCCAGCCATCTCTGACCTCTGATTAATTGTACAGCTACAAGTTATCCTGGGATGTCTGTTAATTGAGGCACCAACCAATAATGATTTGTGCAAGGTGCAGGCTCGATGACCTGCTAACTGGGAGGCCATCCTGAGCTGTCTTCAAACATCCTTCTCCAGCGTGTTCAGACATCGGAACCAGCCGGAGATCTCCATTTCAAAGCCGTAACGAGGTCCCCTGATGATTCTCTCCCTGCTTGCAGGGATGCCGCTGACGGCAGGGAGCCGGGAGCTGTGCCTGCCCCGTCACCCTTCACCCTGCCTCACCCGCCGGTTAGACCCACGTTGTCATTATGGGTAAAATGGGAACACCCCTTTTGTGAAGCTACGGACTTATTGTTAGTCTAATTACAGTCTTAACAGTCTAATCAAAACACAACAAACAGCTATTATCCCAGTTACGATAATACTAAGACTCTGAATTAATATGGAAAAGCATTATTAATAATATAGTCATAAAAACCCCGCTGGTATCGGTCTTGGGCTATGCTCACCCTTCTGCTGTTCCTAAGCCTGGTGGCACTGGTCCTCCTGGTGGAGCAGAAAATGGGTCTGGGTGTCAAATAGGTTGGTGGCATCACAAGCCCTTCACCAGGAGGAGCTCAGGGTGGCTGTGAGGTCTCCATCTTGGGGTGCCTGGTATTACCATTATACCTCCTCTAAATGCGGCCGGCTTTCTCATCGCTGCCAAAAGCATGCAAGTTGCACACAAAAAAAACCAAACCCCAAAACCAGCCTCAATTAACGTAATAAGGTTCTTTGTTGTGCAATTACCACTCAGGTTTGCTGCGTCCTCACGTAGCATTGGCAGAGTTAAGCTGAAACAAGTCAGGCAGTAGCCACCGATCAACAGCGATTGAGCCAAAATGAGCTAAAACCAGCTCATGTGCCAAGGTGAGCCCACAAGTCCATCACCTTGCTCTCCAAGCCCAAAACCAGCAGACGTTCCCGGGCCCTGTGTAGAAGAAGAAAAAAAAAAAAAAAGTTGGAAAAGACTGCATTTTTCCATTTCAGTAGCAACAGTATTAGTGATAGTTTAGTATCAAAAAAAGCCTGTTTACTGCTTCAAGAATATCCCATGCTGCTCTCAATACTGTTCCTTATGTTAATAATATTATAATATAATACTAATTTTAGTTTAGTTTAACATTATATTGCTTATATTTAGTAGGTTATATATATCAGAGAAATTAATATAAACATTTTATCTTCCTGCACTTTTATGAGTTACCAAAAATTAGAGCCAGGTAGCTTTTAAAAGATTTTTTTTCTACAAAAATGCTGTTTTGTCAAAAATTAAGCTTTAAAGTGGAGTAGGGCTATTTAGACACTATTAGGATTTAATCAAGGAAAGCCATGATGATGGCTTTTAGTTTCAAAATAATTTTTTTTACAATAACTTTTTATATATGGACAACAGTAACACAAAGATTTTTTTTTAATACTGAAATTGTATCAGGATGATTTGTTGCGGATGGTTTAATCCAATCCCCGTTCTAGCTTTTCAATGTGATAGGCACTGAGATTTTAAAGGCATAAGGACACTGTGGGAACTGGCTTTTGTCTGAAGTTCTTCTGCCTTTGGGCCTTGAGTTTCCAGCGTTAGTCGGTGCTCCTTGGGGACCAAGCTCAATTGATACGAGATAATTGTGAAATCCGAAAGGGCTCCCTCATGCCTCCGCTCTTCCACTCCTGCTTTAAATGGCTGCAAGAGAGTTCAGCTATGGTTGTGCGCTGCACAGAAATTCTCATTGACTCCCTGATTTTAGTGCTGGAAAGGCCCATTAAATTACATAGTCTGTTCTTCAGCCTGTTCTGCTTGGCATTACGAAAACTTCCAAACGGCGTGAGCAGCGCTACAGAAAGCAGTGTTAGCGGCTATCTCAAAGCAGAGGGGTGAGAGCTTGTTTTAGTAATATATTGTAAGTGTTCACACTACCCAAGCATCTGCTAACTGCCCTCAATTTTAGGTAAAAAAAAATAAAAAATAATGGACTTCTTCCAGGGAGAAGTGCGTGTTTATAACTGCAGGCAATAATTAGAGGCTGGTGGTTCAAGGTAGTGCAAAAGGAATAATAATAGTAAATAAATAAAAAAAAAAAACCTGTGGGGGGAAAAGAGCTGGGAACTACTCAAGCAGTTGTTCTAGGATAAATTTAACCTTCCTGAAATTTATTCAGGCTGAGCTTTTCCCATCTCTAGAGAGATGCTGTAGGGCTGTCTTAAGCCAGTACCTGTTCTTCATGACCAACCTTGCCCTGGTCCCACCATGTGCTCCTGCACCTGGGAGGGATCTGCAGGATGAGCAAGCCTGTTGGGCAGCAGCTCGCCTTGTGGTGATGTTGCCTTGGTCTCCTGGGCAGCTGAAAGAGGTGGGTGCACCCATCCACCCAACCCCTCTCTGTCCCCTGCTTTAGAAAGAGTTGGATTATGTCCCCAGCACCTTTGGCTTCATCTCCATCACCTATAACAGGGCGCAGGAGAGTCCTCTAATGGAGACCCCAACATCTTGTTGGATTAATCCCTCTCCCCGTATTTTCTCACATGCGGCACTGGTTCCCCAGCTATAAGATTGATGCAGACTGCTCTCGGGCTGTTCCTGTGTGCCAGACACTTTAATCCTTCCCTTGCGCGCTACAAGAACATGTTCACAAGTTTTATACAAACTTTTAATAGCTGATCCGAAGAGGCTAGAAGCAAGGTTTCTGAACAAGCAGCAGGGCTTGACCAGCACTATTAAATAGTGATTTTATCCATGTTCGCACAGGTCTTGGATGAGGGAATGGAGAGTACATGGCATAAAACAGATATTTTTTTTTTTTCTTTTTACAGGAGCTTTAGATTAAATAAACTTGTGGTAGCTGGTAGGATAAATTAGATAGGAGCTGGTGAGAGATAGCAGGGAGGATTAGTGGGCACTTTTAGCAATAACGTAGAGCAGGTCTGAGGTGAGAAATGTTACCCAGTAAGCTAGGGGGACCTAGGCTCACTGGGAGAAGACCTGAGGCTAAGCTTGTGAAGGACTAGTCTAAAGATGGTCTGCCTTTTTTACATGAGCGGTGGCGGTCACCATGTGTTTTGCACATCCCAATGTGATGTTAACATCCACTGTTCCACTCTACAACTGGAAATTCTCTTTTTCTTGACTATTTTCCAGCGATGTGGAGCAATCTGGCAAAATCTTGCTTGGTAAATTTCTGAAGAAATACAGGGGAGAACATTTATCCTGTATTTCTCTTTTTCATCAGATCACTGCCCTTTAAGTATGCTCATAAACTCGTTTTGCTCTTGTATTTCTTTGTAATACCTGCAGAGAGAGGTACTTATGCGAAACTATTTATTTTTTCTGTGCACTTCTCCATTCCACTGTTATTTGCACATTAAAATGGTGGGTTTTGTCCCCCATTTCTCTTTGTATTTCACCTTCGCACTTTGAAGGAATTCCTTCAGTCCTCTCATCACTCCAGAATATTCTCGTTTGGGGAACACACTTTTCACTAACCCTGCAGATGTCCAGACCCTTTTCAGTATCTTTCACTCTTCTTTTGCTGCTCTTTGACATGGCTAGTTGGACCAGACAAGTCACCGTAATTAGGTTGGCTGTTAACTACTCAAACGCATTTTGGGCTGATTAAACGCAACTATAAACAGCTGTCTCCCTGGTGCACAGTTTCTCTCAAGGAAGGTGTGCCTTTCCCGAACAGTCAAAGCAAAAACACTGCAGCAGCTGTGACAGTGTAGAGCCTTTTTCTAAGGAACACGAAGATGTGCTGCAGACCCCCTGATGCCTCTAGGCTTGCTTGTGGCCTTCTGCAAAGGGACTTACTTATCCAGTCTTGTCGCTCTTCTTTTTAAAGCACTAAAATACACCAGACAATATCCAGAATGTACTTGTACGGACAGCTAATTTGAGGTTTACAGTGCCTAACGGTTGCTTACTGAGCGCTAGCAGCGTGACTCAGTGTGCTGAAATTGGGTGACGATGATGACTAACCCAGAGAGCCACCCTGTCGACCACAGCACTGACCCTGCTCAGTGTTTTGATCAGAACTGCCATGCACAAGGGTTAGACCATACCTTTTTGTCTTGCTGAGAAGCTATTTGCTCCTTGGCAGATTGATTTCTTTTAGATTTGGTGTGCCCAAACAGCTCAGCCCAGGCTCAAACCAATGCTGGAGCTGTAGGTGTTGAGTAGGTGACACAATGAACTGTGTCCATTAGTATAAATCAACTGAAGGGAAGATGACAGTGGGATTGCTTCTCTACACCAAGCAACCTTCATATAAAGCCTTCTTCCAATGGCAAACCTTGGCCGACCTGCCTTATGTGACCCCAAGAGATCTTCAGTCCGTTGTTCCCATAACTCATAATTCTGCAGGGACACGTTTCCATGCTTTTGATTTGGGAGTCCTGTGCACAACACAGGCACAGCCCAAGAATAGAAGTAGTCCTGTGGTTTTACCAGTGCCCGTGACCTCTGTGTTTAATGCTGGTGGACTCTCACGCCTCTGGTCTGCCTGGGATGTGGTCACAGTGGTGACAGGGCAATGAGGTCTCCCTGGCAGAGTCTGAACACAGATATTCTTGGCTGGGTCAGTTTTCAGTGCAGCAGTTTTGCAGTTAACAGCTAGGAAACTCTTTTTTCTTTTTTTTTTTTTTTTTTAATCAAGGGTTTTGGGAAGGTGTTAGTTCATTTGGGCATCCACAACCGATATGACCAGAGCGGTGGGGCTCCTTGCCCTGAATCATCCCCCTTTGACTTCAGAAGAGAATCTGCCCTTTCTGAAGGGGGGTGTAGGAGGGCAGAAAGTCCAGGTGATAAATAGAGAGCAATGAGGTTTGTAGGTAGCATCACAGCTCCATGGCCATGCCTTGATAGCAAACCATTAGTTTTCCACCTCTCCTAGGGCTTTACTTCAGCTGGGGCTGCAGGAGGCCCCCTCAAACCTTTCCATATCTGGGTATTCATGTGGGATTCCCAAAGCTCAAGTGAGTCTCATCTCCTGGGGCATGACGGGCTTGACACCAGCCTCTTTCTTTCCATGGCACTTATCTCTGCAGGCTGCCCTGATGAGCTAGAGGACAGAAGCTATTTTGGGTGGTGAAAGGCTGGCTTGACACATTCCTGCAGAGAGCCTCCCCCAGCGCCCGCTGAACTCGGGCGAGCTGTCGGAGAGAAGCCCGCTAATTAGCGAAGATCCTCGTTGCTGCAGCCGGGAGCAGAAAGGGTGTCTCCGTGTGGCTCTGCACACAGCAATGACAGCTTCGGCTTTGCTATTCTGTCCTGGCTTGTTTTTATTGAAACTTTGCGTAGATGTGGAAAATGCACAATTAGAGGCTGTTATGTGATTGATTTCTGGGCGCAGGGGCCTTTCCTCTTTGCCTGGAAGGTCTGGCAGGTATTATTTAAAGAGCTAATGAATGTTAATGGGCACATTATTTGCAAATCTTGAAGTGGAATATTAGATCAGGGCTCCTGTGTGTCATGGTAATCAGCTTTCCCTCGCTCGCTCTGGCTCGGGGGGGAAACACCCTGCAGTTGCTTTGTTGTATGCTTTTCAGATTAATACCCTTTTTCCAATCCAGCAGCTTTTCTCTGGGTGTTTTAGTCAAAGAAGCAGATGGCTCACATGCTGGTACTTGATGCCTGACCAAAGGGATTGTCCTGCTCAAAACCACCCCGCTGGGAGCACGAAGCGAGTTTCCTGCTCTGTCTTCTCCTGAGAGGGGGACCAAAATAAAAAAAAAAAAAGAAACGTTTAGAAGGAGGCAGGGATGGGCTGGCTTGTCCACTCCATGGCAGCATGCATGTGATGGAGACCAAGGGCAGGGACAGGCAGGCAGCATCTCTTCCGCTCAGTGCCTGGCACGGCCCATGTGAACCCTCCTCTGGACGGAGGAACCCTGATGTCAAGCCATGGGAGCAGCTCGCATGGTTGAGCATCTTGCTGGGTTCCCAGCTGCTGCTCCCACCTTTTTTCTCCAAGCTGCCTTTCCTCCAGTGCTTCCCAAGTTTATCTTGTCTGCCACCACTGTCCACCACCCCAGTGCTTCCCCTGCACCTCCATCCCTTTACCCCCAGTGCCCTCCAGTATGCCCCCATCCATCCAGAGGTGTCTGCTGGCCGGCGTGGGAGCCAGTCCAGACCTCCATGCAGGTTGGCAGCCCATCAGCCCATGTCCTCCTGTTTAGTGAGCTGCCGCTGAATGCTGCAGGAAAGGCTTGAGTCTTCCCCGCTGTGCTTCCAAGAACACAAGTAAAGGTTCATCTCCTATCAGGTCTTCTGGCTTCCACACAATTCCTAGGAATGTGTTGATGTGGGGACATCTCAGCTGTGGCTTTGATTGCCCTGTCAGCTCAAAATGCCTGGCAGGCCACCGAATAGCACAGAAGTTGTTTCTTCTAGAAAGCCAGACTAAAAGAAAGGAAGAAATCACAGGTGACTTGCCAAAGCCTCTGCTGGAGCCTTTGCGAAGCACTGGATGAGGGAATGAAGCTGCTGTGCAGTGCAAAGTACAACTCTACCATGTTTCAAGAGGTGCTCGGGGGAGCGTGTGGCTCCGCAGCATCCAAAGTGAGCTGCAAAAGCAGCCAGTGGTGAGGCTGCACAACCTCTGGGTGACGTGAAGTTGTGATTTAGGTGCTGTACTTGCAGAGTGCTGCTGCACACGTAGAGGACCCAAGCGAGATGAGCAGCACCAGGGAGCTGCGCCGTGGGAGATAGCTGCTGCCCCAGGCACGATGCAAGTGAATGATGGGGCAAGGCAGGTAGCGTGCTGCCGCAATAAATCAGCAGATTAACGATGAAAGAAGATACGTAACCTAGCTATATATTTCCAGCATCCTTCTTGGTGAATCAGGAGGATTTCTGCCTAAGAAGGGGAAGAGTTTTCTACTCTGTAGTATACTTGCTCTGTTGCCTCCAGACTTCTCAGCATCTACCCACCCATCCTCCTCAGCTCATCGGTGCCAACCTACTTTGTATTAACAGCAATTCGAATGTTAACAGCTGCTGTCCGTGTTAATCAAAAAGAAGCTTAATACAAATATATGATCACTGTGTGAGCATTGCATAAATGATACTTGGTTATGTCTTAAGCTAAAATAACAATATACACTTTTATCCAATCCTGATACGTTTATAAATATATTTAAATGGATATAAATATTTATAAATAGTTTCTGTAATCTTCTGTAATTAGGCTTTAAGCTCTGTGACAGACAGCATCTGTTTGATCTGCATGCGCTCTCAGCGCTCCTGTGTGTCAGGTTTCTCTAATAAAAGTGTCGGAGCCAGGCAGATGCCTCTGAAGGGAGTCGGCATCCTTGTTCCTTCCCCTGGGAGAAGGCAGCCCGGACCTGGACCAGCCTCCTGGGTGCAGGAGGAGGAGGAGGAGGAGGAGGCGGCGGCGGTGCAAGGAAAATGTGAGCTGGGAGCCTGCAGCCTGTGCCCAGAAGCTGCAGAGCAGAGCAGGGGGTGATGGAAGGACAAACAGCCCAGGGCCCAGGGGCTGCTGCAGCTCTGTGAGTTATTGTCAGCTGGAACCAGGTCTGGGAGGAAGGACCAGCCAGCAAGGACATGGTGGGTGGGGAAGCTGTTCATAAAACCTTTTTATTTCTACTCATAACTCTTTTTATTTCTACTCCGTTTGACTTGGTCGCTTCGAGCTATCTTCATTTCAGACCAAAAGAAAGTATCCTAATATATATTCAAACAAAACTGACCCTTTTTGCTCCAAAAGCCGTTTGGGGATGCTCTCTACACAGAGGAAACGGGGTGGGTTTTTCTCAGGGCTATAGGCACCTGCTCGCTCCCTGGCACCAACCGATGAGCGCGGTGGCAGCAGGGGAGGATGGTCCATGGCCACATGATGCCACCAGGAGCTCCCACAGGTACCTCCCCTGCGCTCGGGTCCCAACGTGCCTGCTGGGACAGAGCTGGCTGCCTGTCTGGGCTGCTTTTACAGCTCGGGACCCGCTGACGTTGCCCAGATGGCTCCTGGCTAGTCAGGCAGCACCACATAGTAACACAAAGCAGGCAGAGGAGGATGATCTGCCCCCTGTCCTTGGCCTGTTTGTCCAACCAGCCTGGCCACGTAACTACCTCTGGTGCACGGGAAAAGCATGTTTTCCCCATAGCCTCAGGTAAAAATCTCTTTTTGGGGAGAACGGAGGGAGCTTTGCTGTCATCCAGGCTGAGGAAGAGGATGGGGAGGTTTACATGTGTAGGATGGAGACAAGTGCTGGGAATGGGTGGAAAAGAGAAAGCGGGGCAGGTAAGAACAAAGCCGGACTGAAGCAGGAGCCTGGGGCTGCACAGGAGTGGGACACCCACCCAGCAGAGCTGGACCAACCATGCCAAAACGCTGGGGTGGGGGGAAAACCCGGAGAAATAAAACCTTTAGGACTGACCGGGCTCTGGCTCTCTATTTTCAGTCCTGCTCTCACACAGGGGCACTACGATGCTCTGTGGTAGATAATTGTCTTTTCCAATTTACGTGTTTAAAAATGCAGGAGGATAGACAGGAAAAAAAAAATAATCAAATGGCAGACTGAAAAGTTGCAGAATGATCTTTGCTTTGCAGCTTTGACTTGGGCCCTGGCTGTGTATCTTTAATCTTTCAGGAGTCTTTAATCAGAAAAAAATCTGGCTTATCCCTTAAGCCCGGGGTCTGAGCCTGTGCAGTGCAAACAGAATCCTTCGGAGCCTCCAAGAGGAGATTGCGGAGAGACGAGCAAGCAGGCGGCTGTAGCGGTACGAGGAGACGAGTGCGTCACCGCACAGCAACAGCCAGGTATGCCGTCCGACAGGAGCTGCGCGCGGCCGCGTTTAAGGCTCCGGATGCAGAGGAAGAGAAGTGATGCTCAAGGCACGAACAGGGAAGAAGTGAAACCGTGACAGCTGCGAATGAACAAGCAGGCTGCGTATTTTAAAAGGGAAAATCAAAAAGCCTGGGAAACGTTGTCCACCCTCACCTGGAGGGAAACCCCCCGGTCCTTGTGAGCATGCACTTATTTAGGGGATTTGCAGGGGCTTGGGGTTTTTTTTAGAAATGGAGCAGCATGGCTTGCTACCAGTTTGCGAAGTAATCACCCAAAACAGGTAGAAAACACGAGAAACCCGCGGAGCCGGTGCAGCCCCTGCGCTCCCTGTGATGCCGGCTGCACTGCTCCCAGGATATATCAGCGAAGCCAGCCCCGCCAGCGCTGCTTCGCAGCTTAAAGCTGAGTTGTATCTCCTTCAGACCTTGCCGGGACAGATTTTTTTGGCACGAACAAGGCTTTCCCCACTGCCTTAATGGAGAGCAGACTTGCTTTACAAGTGTTTTCAGGCAGAGCCAGCCAGGGTAGACACTGGATCCTTGCTGGTTCTCCTTGGAAAAGCCCCTGCTGCCTGCGCTACCCAGTTTCTGCTGCTGGGTTTCTTTTTCCTCCTCTCCTCCCTCGTTGAATGTTCCTGGTGGTTTTTAGCGGTGATTAAAAAGCTCAGAGGAAGCGATGAGACCTGGAAATAATCCTGCTCTCAGCCTAAAACATGGGAGAGGGAAAGGTACGTGGATTTTCACAACCTTCCCTCCTGTCATCACACGCTCCTGGCTCCTCTGTTGCAGGTGGGATGTGAGGGGCCACAGCAGCCTTTGCAGACAGTATTTCTGGTCATGGAGTATGATGGCAAGTTGAAAGCCACAAAGAAACTTGAGAAACACTTAACATCCTTTACCAAGTTGCATCTTGGTTTTGTCTGGTTTTTTTTTAAATATTCCCTTAAAATAGCAGCCCTGGTTTAAATGTTGTGAACTGAGAAATGGAGAGGAGTCATCTGTTTTGTAATTTAGAAAATGTCAAAAGCATGTTTGGACAAATTTAAATTACTTTTCTACTCAGGCACAACCTGATGCTTTTAATTGCTTTTTAGCATTGTCTCACTTATCTGGAATAACGCTTATTTCAACAAAAAATACAAAGTCAGTCTGGTGAGAGGGTCCAGCCTGCAAACAGGCTCAGGCTTTTGAGCTGCCCAGTGTGATGCAGCGGGACGTGGCCCTGGAGCCAGCTCCCAGCAAAAGCTACTGGCACATCACCCAGCTGGCAGGGGTGACGTGGGACACCCGGGGGTCACACCACTGGTCAGGGGCTGCAGGAGAGGAGCAGCCTGCAGACATCTGCACGAGTTCAGGTTGCCCCAAAAGAGGTCCCAGCCCAAGACCCATGGCTGGAGGAGAGGAGAGACCTGAGCCACCACCAGGACAACTTCTTAGACATTCTGGAGAGAGCTGAGACCACCTCAGAGGTGGCCCATAGCTGCTGTTTCAGGAGAAGTTGGGGTAGTGCCTGGTCCTCCCAAACTCCCTCTGCTCCTTACTGCTGCCCTCTGTGTGATGGGATGGTGCCTGTGGGAGACAGCTTGGCAGGGTCCATCCATGGGAGCTGCTCTCCAGGTCCGTGCCTGTGCACCTGGGCTCACTTCCAACAGCTCAGCCCACCATCGGGGTTTTGCCAGCCACCAGGATCAAGGGGGCTGGTAGCAGGAACCACATCTGCCACCGCCCTCCTGCACCCTACATCCCCTCCTGTTCCCCCCCCTTCCCACCCTGGATCCCCGCTCCTCTTCTCTGCGCTTCAGGGAAACGCAGTCCGAAGGCAAAGGTGCACAAGGGACCCATCGATTTCCACGCTGCCCTTTGCAGCGCTGCTGTCTGGAAAGCTGGTGTGTAATTGAACATGAGGCTGGCAATTCTACTGATGGTAAGCTTCATTGCACCGTTAATATCAGCGGGGGGCTTGGTACCAGCAGGAGGTGGAGGGAAAGCACCGAATGGCTTAACTAGCTCCCTGCCACCTTCCCCCAGCTCCCATCCTGCTGCTAACTAGGGGAGGGAGAGATTCCACTTGGAAATGCCAGGGGGGAGTCAGGAAAACAGGCAGGTCTGAGCGCACTTGGGTTTTTTCATACACTGGGTGTGCCAGGAGCAGAGGCATCAATGCGTGTCTGCCCCCAAGAGCTCCCAGGCTACGCAAGGACCAGTGAGAAGGAACAGAGGTGGTGGTCAGGAGGGCCTTCACACCTTAGGTGAGCAGTGTGTGACGGGAGGAGGGATGTTAGGACAGGACCAGCACAGCTGGGTACTCAGCTGTGGGGATGTAGAGACAGGAGGTCTTGGGAAGAAAGTGATGGGGTCAGCTTAATGAGCATGGGAGTTTGTCTGTATCTTGCCCAGGTATGTGCCCTGGGGAGAAGGCTGTCCAGGATGCAGCCAGGCACATGTCCTGGCACGTGGGATCAGACAGAAGGGCTGGATAACCAAGCTGTGGTACGGGGCACGCTGGGGGAAAGGTCTTCAACACACGCCAACTGGGGGATTCCCCAGTTCTCAGGGCTGGGGCATGTCCTCAGGAGTTTAAGTGAAACAACACAAATATCAAAGTAGCCTTCTTCCTTAGGACGAGCTGTGAAGTTTGGGGAGAGGGGAGGGGATTGGCAGCCCTCTTTTAATCTTTTTAATTAGTAATATAAGATTTCCTTCGCTAGAGTGAAACATGTGATTTTGTATTGTTTTCTCATATAGATTTATTTGGCGTCACATATGAATCCAGGTAAAGCTGTAGGATCACGGACATGCCTGTCTTTAGGAGCAACAGCCCCAACTGAAGTGGACAACTCTCCCAGACCTTTATGTGGGGAAAGGGATATCCTGGATGTCCCTTTCATCCAGCTAAGAAGGTCAGTGGGGGACACTACAGAGGTTTTATCCCAGTCCATGCGTTTTCTGTGAAAATCAGAGGGACAGGGTGACCTTCATGGTGCCCACACATCCCAAAATGTGAGACCGTTGGCATAACAGTCATGTCAGACCAGGACAGAAAGCACATGCACCAGTGGGGCAAGAGGAGGAGTGGGCTGGATATTAATTAGTGCAGAATAAGAAAATGAACAATAAACATTAGAAAACAATAGGCCCCCCGTGGGTTTAAATTCAACACCAACGCAAAAGGTTGAGGCTACATCCCCACACGCCCTTCCACCAGAAGACTCTTAACCATAACAGCCATCAGGAAGATGGGGGGGCCAAGGGGGTGGAAACCAGCCCAATACTGGGGGGACTTCAAATACTCCCACAGGGAAATGGATAGGTGTCTGGAGACAACATAGAAGATAACTCCTCCTAAGGACAGATAGGAGAAGCAACACTAGACTCGATCCTGAGCAGGCCAGAGGGATAATTTGAAATGTTATTATTGAAGAGTCCCTCTGCAAAAGTGTCTGCAACGTACTTAAACTCAGTAATATTGTAGGCATTTAAAAATAAAACTGAAAAGTTCATTGCGACTTCATTTCAAAAAGGGTATCCACATAAAAGTGCAGAGGCTTGTTAAAAAGAAATTAAAAGCAGCCGCCAAAAGGGTAAAATTTTTCCAGGGGACATAGACGTTGTTTAAAGAGCTTCTATTACATGATGAGAGCAAATCTATACAATTATCAAAAGAGACTTTAAAAGGGCAAAAAATTAGCTGTTCTCATTAAAGAACCAACTAAAGGAGCCTGTCAGAGGTAAAAAAGTATCCTTCAAAAAGTAGAAGTCATGTTCAAATGAAGAAAATAAAAAAAAAAAAAGTGCAAGATGACAAATTAAGCGTAAAACTATGACAAAGGAGATGAACTCTTTTTATGATGAGTAGCTTTCTAAGGTGTAAAAACCTAATAATAGATGCTTTTTCTCAAACCTCTCTGCAGCGGTGGAGCTCCCCAGGGCTCTTCCCACCATGGAGGACCCGTCCCGAAATCAGCTGTTGTTGGAAGAGGCTGGGGAGCAAACTGGGAAATTAAGAGTATCAAAAGGAGCCGATGGCATTCAGCCTGGAGCCCGAGGGATCTCTCGTATGAAACAGCCGGTTTTGCGGTGGTGCGCAGGGGAGTGTGCAAAGCAGCCGTGGTACCACAGGAGCTGAAGGTGGTAAATGCAATGGCATTTAAAAGGGCACCAGCAGCAATCCAGGGGATTGCCCAGCTGATCTCTGTGCTGGGCAAACAGTCAGAAAAACATAACAAAGATGTCAGTAGGCACGAGAATAAATATGAAATAGTGGGGAAGAGCCGGTGCAGGTTTTGCAGAAGGAAATCCTGCACGGCAAGCCCTTGGAGAGCCAGTAAGCTTGTAGAGCAGGAGGTGCATTTGGCAAAAGCTTTGGAAAATTGTCTTCATCAGAGGCTCTTAAAGAAATTAAACCACTGTAGCGTAAAAGAGAAAGTCCTCCTCTGTCTAGTAACTGCATAACAGTATGAAACGCAAATTAGGAATGAATTAGCAGACTTTGCAGTGGAATAAAAGTGCCAAAGGATCTGCGGTGGAGCACGATCTCCAGATCAGGAGATGACCTGGAGAGGGAAAGTAAAACAGGGGATGAAGTTGCTGAAAACATTTCAGTATTCAGAGTCGACGGTGAAAAGCTATGGCAGGATCTCTCAATACTGAGCAACAGGACAGTAAAACAAGAGTGAAATTCAGTAGCAAGATGTGCAAAATCATGTGCACGGGTGAAACAGTCCCTTTGTACTTGAACCAGTCTTAAGCCTTAAATGAGCTATTATTGGTCCAGAAAGATAACTTTTTCCTTGTATACTCACATTGCAGGTAGTGTTACGAAAACATCACCTCAGTGATCCATGATAGCCTAGAAAGTAAATTGAGTGTGGAAATTTTTAGGGAAAAAGTGTTAAACAAAACAGAAGAGATCAATTTGTCATTGCGCAGATCAATAATTCACCTGCTACTTAAATACAGTTTGCAAATCTGTTCCCTCCACTGGAGGAAAGTGAAAAGGACAGGAGAAAAAAAAAACCCTAGAAACTAGAAAAGGTGCAGAGAGAGGTAGGAAAGATAAGGGTTGGGGAATGGCTCTGCAGGTGGAGAGATTACATGGACTAAGACTCTTCATCCTGGAAGAAGTGTGAGTGCTGGGCTGTGTGGTCAGGAGTGGCACGGGAGAGATTATTCATGTTTCCCCACAGCACAGAAACGAGGGGTATAAAACTATGGATCAGGACATTCAAAACGGGCAAGAACAAAATGTTTTTTTCATGTCCCGCGTAACTAAACTTCTTCCCCGCAGGGTGTTGTTATAAGGTTTGGATGGACTGCAGGATAACTGAACAACTCAAGGGACAGCATCTGCCGGGAGATATAGGGAGACGGTTTGGGCCTCATTGGGTTTACATCTCTCCAGGGAGATGGTTTGCTTTTCTTAATTTTATTTCTGGGTTTTAAGGTTCGTGTAGGAATCCATCAGGAAACTCCTGAAATGGATGGCCTGGGCCAAGCTCTAATTTGGGCTCAGAGGAGGATGGGGCTGGGGGGGGGGGTCTACAAGCACATGTTTCTGCATACCTATTCCAGACTGGGAAAGGAGAGTCTGTCTTTAATACACGAGATGGGATTTCAGGTTGAAACATAACATCTTCCGTATTGCAGGGGACATCCAGCTGCTTCTCTAAGGGGGGGATTCCCCATCACGCTTACTTTCCCCTATTGTAAGGAGAGAACCTGGATAATGGTTGTATTTCTTGAACAGCCTTTGAGGAAGACTATTTTTAAAATCCATCTCATGCTCCAGGAAAGCTCCAGTCCTACGAGCAGAGGAGCATCAGTGTGATGGTGCCAACGGAGGAAGGCAGAACCTCTGGGACGAGGGCCACGCGACGGCTCCCCATCTGATCCTTTGCGGAGTTGTGCTCGGTGCCAGCTGAAGGCTGGCAGGTCATCAAACACGGGCAGGAAAAAGAAAACAACAGGGCACAGCTTCAAAGCACATTTCTAAAATGAAGCAGGACTCAAAGCACATTTTCACTGCAGCACTGGGAAAAAAAAAATACATATTTTGCTTACGGAGTGCAGTTCTGCCACGTTCAGGTTTAAACCATCGGCCATGGAGCAGCGGTGCATAACAGCGGCGGTGTAATTTTTCATTCTACTGTCCTGAAAATGGTTAAACCATCGTTTGTTCAAGGTTAAACAACCCAACAAAAGTTCCTCTTGTGCTGAGTAGAAATAGGCAGATTTTCTGCATGAAAAGTGAAATACATAAAGTTTTGAATACTTCGCATTTGAATGGAAATTCTTGCACCGCCCGAGCCCCACCGATGATGTGCTTGTAATGAGGAATCAACGCCGACAGGGCTGGGGAGCGTGCACCCGGCACAGCGGCTGCCTGCCTGCACCCGAATGAGAAAATAATTTATTTTCCCCATCGAAATTTATTTCGCGAAAAGTCATTATTCTAAAATCAATGTAAACAAATCAAATGGCAGACGAGAGCAGCCCTCCAGCATGGGGAGCAGCCTCGGTGCGTGTCGCAGCCGGCGGTGGCAAAGGCGGGCTGTTGGCATGGCAGAGGAGACCTGGACGGCGGCAGCCGGGCTCGCACAGCGCCAGGGTGAAGTTTTTGGTGTGATCTTCTGGTCCGTGGGACATTTAAGAAATGCACGCCCTAATTCTACACATCCCCCCTTCTCCTGCACACCCCACAACGTTTCCACTGCGCTCTGCTGCGTGGGATGCTCTAGGCGGGGAGATGTGGGGTCAACATCCACCTCCGCAGGATAACATATATTCAGATTTATGAATATATAACCGCTGTAGGTCATGGTCTAGGAAACTACGGTGATTTTCGGTGCTGAGACCAGGCCAGGGTGCACAACAGCTCCTGCTGATGGGCTCCGCGTCTGCAAAAGAGGCCCCAGGGATTAACCACCCCGTGCGGACGCAGTAAGTAGGCGGAAGCCCTCAGCAAAATCTGCTGGCCAATTCTCACACACGCGGCACTTTTTTATAGCTCTCTCCACTGATTCACTGGAAAACAGAAATTTCTCAAATTCTCAGAGAAATAAATGCCTTTTGTTTCAGTTCCTTCTTGACAGGCGTATTTATGATGATCACAAAGAAAAGATCACAACAAATCCTGGCAAAAAAAAAGGAAGCAAGAAGAGCGAGCCGAGCTACAGATAATAAGTAACAAATCAGGAAAGGGAGGAAGATAATGGTTGTGATTAAAAATCAGATGCTATAAAATAAAGAACAATGGATATGAGAAGTAAAAGTATCCATTAAAAAAAAAAATCCATATCCAAATGTGTTATGGACAACAAGAAAGCATTTTAAATTATCTGGAACAAAAGAAATTCTAGCAAAATTACGATGTTATAGATCTATTTTTTGATAGGTGCAGTAATGCTGTCAATAATAATGCAGATGATGCAGAAGAGCCCCAAAACCTGCTCCGGGAAACAATGAAGACGACATTTTTCCAGCTCTTGGTCCCCATCATTTTCTATTCCAACGGCGACTGCGTAGCAGCTACCAAATTGTTAACAGTTTAAAAAACGTTAAGCTGCAACCTTAATTAACTGAAATAATTATTAATTTTTAAAAGCTTTCAATTAATTTTTAAGCTAGTTTTCATCTGCAAGATCAGATGTCAACTTGTTTCTAAATTTGTGGAGAAAAATCACTAAATATTTTAAAAGAATGGCAGAATAAAGCAGGTGCTGGGGTGGTATTGAGAAGAGAGTGAAAAACGGGGCATCATCAGCCCCCATGACACCAGGTCGGGTGTGCCACCGTCCCCCTAAGGCTTCTCGCCTACCGCCACACACCCCTCCTCCCCTGTATGCTTAGGCTGGGTCTATGCTGTAAACGACCCTCGTTTGTTTTCCCCTCATCATCAAACTTACAAAATCATTTTTATAAGCTGGGGAGAAAAATGTTTTTCCAAAAGCATCTTGTGAGCCTGGGGTTTGCCTTTGATGCAGAAGTTTATTGTCCTTTTTAGTGCAGAAGAAGTTTTGAGACATTTTAGTTTGTTGGGTCGCAGCAGGTAGAAGGTGGCATAGAAGGTTTGATTCATGATTTGTGAGATTAAGGGTTACTGTGGACATTCAGGGGTTCGCTCTCAAGCAGAGTATCAGCAAAATAGTTGCAGGGTCACTGTGACCCTAATTTTATTAGAAATTTTGAAGCAATACAAGTGAACTGATGTTTAACTAGGGAAATCAGGAAGAAATTTTTCCCTGTGAGGGTGGTGAGCCCCTGGCGCAGGTTGCCCCGAGAAGCTGTGGCTGCCCCATCCCTGGAGGTGTTCAAGGCCAGGCTGGACGGGGCTTGGAGCAACCTGGGCTGGTGGGAGGTGTCCCTGCCCAGGGCAGGGGGGTTGGAAGGAGATGGTCTTCAAGGTCCCTTCCAACCCAAACCATTCTGGGATTCTATGAAATGATGCATTCCACCTCTACAGTGAAACATGAGCAAATGGAGGTGAAAACCAGGTGATGTGGTTTCCAAAAGAGCATCTTTAAGAAATAATCCCCTCGAGCCTTCCTCGAGCTTGTCCTTCCTTCTAGCACGCCACTTCTCTCGTTTTGCTGGGCTGGGGAAGCATTGCTATAGGAAAGGGATGATAAATTGCTGGCAGGAGTTTGTTAGAACCGTGATTTGGGTGGGAAGGAGCATTTTGCTGCTTCTGCTTTGTTTCTGCCTGCACGAGCTTGGACCTTCCCGTGACAAGCTGGACTCAAACTACTGAAATTCACCCGTGTTATTTAAGCTTTGTCTAATCTAAGCCTAACTGGGCAGTGAACTGGTCTGGAAGGGCCTCTGCGCTGCTACAGAAGGAATTAACACCCACTGGGGTACGCTGGCATCCATACCCTGGAACCCGTGGCTTTTGGCATTGCCAGCTGTCCTTTATTTCAGCAGGGCTTTGCACAGCGGTGTCCTGCCTCGTAACACCGAGCGATGGTGGGAACAGCTCGGACATCAAACAATAGCTTTGGATGTCAAACGTTCCCCAGGGCAAAGCCACTGCTGTGCGAGGGCACCACAGGGAGCTGTAAGCCGGGAGCACAGTGTGCTCCTCTCCCGCTGCCTACAGGAATTGCGTGAGATTCGGTAATTCAGGTTACACAGAGCCAGCAGGCTCTTGGCTACGTCTGCACGGAGGTTATAGGTGAGCCCGAGCCCATGCCCAGCTGCAAGTTCATCCTGGGTCAGTGATGAAGAGATCGGAGCAGGGATGCAGGTGCTGTAGTCAAAGCTTCAGCACACTCTGTTGGGCCAGGAGAACACCTGCCCAAAGTGCAGATGGGATGGTAACCGCCATGCATTGACCTCAAGTGGCCCACCAGCACTGTTATCAGGTTCCCAGTATTATAAGGGCACCTTTAAATCAAAGCAGAGAATGCTCCTCAAAGAAAAATGCATCAACAGAAGCATTAGCTGGAAAGTTTCTCTAGGTTTCAGCATCTTCCTTTTGGTCCCTCTCACTTAATATTGAAGACATTCACCATCTTTTGGCAAGTCAGTGCTTTCCAAGGCGGTCCGGACACATGACATCATTCATTTTGATGCAGTACAAACATTAGAGATTTTTTTTTTCTTTTTTTTCTTTGCCATAATGGGTTTCATTTTGAATAGAGTTTGCTGAGTTGAAATATCTTTCATAGCAGGCGAACGCGTTTTCCTGCGCTGAAGCCAGGAGAGGGTGTATTTTATGACCTGCACCCAGGGCTGAAACCCCAAACCCAAACTGCGGCTGCGCTGTCTGCTTGCCCCCATGCGTAGGCAGGGCCACCAGGTCCCCAGTGGCTGGAGGGGATGGATGAGCGATGAGGGACCACTGCTCTTTAAGCAAGCCTGGCTGGGGAGTCATTGAGATGGCACCGAGTGGGTGTTTGATAAGAAACCGCACAGCGCTACGTGCTCTTCATCTCACATCCCCAAGGATGGGATGGGCGCTGATTAAATTGATCTCCCAAGCAGCTACAAGAACTGTTGTTTGTTTTTGCAGCTTTCTCTTGCAACCTATGGCATGTGTGAAGCTTTGATGGGGGAGAGATACATTTGGTGGTGCAGAGGAGGTTCATGGACCTTTGTGTGAGAACCCGTTCCTCGGCCACCTGTTGCACAGACTGTCACAGCCCAACGCCTTTCCAGCAGGCACAGGCAAGACTATGCCCTGTGTCCCTCCAGGCATCGAGCATCCCAATTCCCTGATCCCAAACTCGCCCCTGGAGGGGAGAGTAGTAGGTCTTCCCCAAGCCAGAGCCCTATCTCAAACCCTGCTCCGCTGGTATTTGAAATAACTGGTCTGAATTGAGCTCCCATCTCCTCACTTCCCGAAGCCCAGGAGAACAGCTCAGAAAACATCAGCTTCACCATTTCCAGCCTGGCCAAGCTTGTAGAAAAAAGCCAGAAAACTATAAAAATAAGAAGTTATCCAGCCCCTGCAGCAATGGCTGTTATTCACCGTCACCAGTGCATATCCCAGCTCAGTCGCCCACCCCGGAGGGAAGCAAGGCAACGCCACTCGGCTCACACTCGATGCCTTGCCTACGTGCCTAGCACCACGCCGGCATGCAGGGACAGCAGAGCTGACAGCTTATTCACACCTTGCACGGCACCAGCCCTGCCAGACCAAGGTCAGCCTTGGTGTGGTCATACGATGCTTTTCCCTGGCACTGCTTGGGCAGGGTAGATGCTCCCCAGCTGGGAAGGGTGAGCCAGGGGGGGCACAGGTGCTTCTGGTCACCAGCAGAGCCCTTAAATTCCCACCAGCAGGGCAACTCTTTAAAGTAAGTTGCAGAGGGTGTAGAAGGACAGGTTCCCCTTGGACACGCTGAAATATTTATATTGTACTCACAAGGACCTGGCCTGGCTTGTACGCCTGTTTGCTGAACTGATGATGGCTTGATAGCTGCAGCGGGGAGCTTGTTAATTGAATTCCAAAGGGATTAATTAAGGCAGGAATAAGAGAGCTCTCTGTCACCTCGCAGATTTTTCCGTGCATCTGGATTTGAGGGGGCTGCAGGAGCCGGGACTCGTTGGCAAGAGGCAGCTGGAGGAGCCGTGCTGCCCCAGCCTGTGGTGTTGCTGCCCGCCTGTTGGGCACCGGGAGGGGTGATGCCAGGTTTTGGGGAGATGCCATCAGCTGTTTCCCTTCTCTGGGCACTGGAGAGGTGCTCATCTCGCTGGGGACAGTGGGACGCCGAGGTAAGCGGGAGGGGGTGGGTGCAGCACGTGCACCCCTCCAGCTCTGGGGAATTTCAAGTCCTGTGATGTGTCTCCTGTGGTGCCGTTGGGTGGCTCCTGGATGGGTCCCATCAGCTCCTCAGCTAAAACCAGATCAGAAAAAAAGCCGCAAGGCCCTGTGTAGACCCCCATGCGCTCTTGCATGCCCGGCAGAAAGGGCATCTCTGCACTGGGGGGGATTACCGGATCCCTTCGTGACGGCAGCCCCCAGCACGCGGGCTGTGGTGTTGCCGAGCAGCCACACCAGGGCTCGATGTGGCTGCGCGGTGCTGGACACCTGCACGGACTCCCGGAGCGAGACCCCCGGGCTGAGCATCTCGGTGGCCATCACCTCCAGGAGGGTGGGCTGCGAAGGACCGGTTATATGCACAGGGGGTTTTATTCCCGCTGTGCTGTGGGGGTGACCCGCAGGCTGGACGTGGGTCCAAGGAGCCCGAGGGTTGCAAAAACCCCTCCCCGTGAAGCGCTCAGCGCGTCGGGTGCTGCAGCGGAGTTGTTTCCCTTGGCTGTGAGCCCCAGCGCCGCTGCTTTCCCACACCCCATCCTCACACTGCATCCTGCAACCCACCCCACCGCGCCGCCGTGGCAGCAGCGGGGAGCTGAGCCCCAGGGAGACAATGAGAATTTCCTGGGTTTAAAAATATGTATTTTTATACGCATATATAAATGAACACAATCCTCCTTCCTGCTCTCAGAAGCCAACGTTAACTCCAGCTGTGCCAGCGGTGCAGTTCACAGCGCAGACCCACGGACGTAGCCACGTGCTGCCGGAGAAGCAGTGAAAGGGGCAAAGGACTTCCCCAACTGCCGTAGTGGCTGGGGAAAAAAAAAAAAAGGTACTGTACTGCTACATCCTAAACCAACTCCTGGCCCTGCCTATTTGACAGCTTTACTGACTGATACACCACGCAGAAAATGATTTTTGGCCGTTATACGGTTTTATGGCAGTCAAGAAGGCAAATCACAGCAGGGATGTGCATTTTTTCACCTGTCCCTGGCTGTATGTTTTGGGGTCACCATGGCAGTTTGGGGATGTCTGGGGGCAGGTCCCCCGTGCACCGTTGCCCAGTGCTGGTGCAGCCGCTACAAGGGTGCAAAGTGAATTTTTTTTTATTGTTTTGGGACGTTTTTGTCATGGGGTAATCGGAAGACTGGTCCTCCCACGTAGCTGGAATAAAATTCGGGGTACCCTATGTGCAAAGGATGGGCTGTGCATGAGTTCCACCTCCTTCCACCAAAGGCAGTAAGGGCATTGCTGACCCCCGGGGATGAGAAGAGCTGTGCTGAGCCATGGTTTGCAGCAGCGGGAGTAGGACCCACTTCTCTGGCAGCCTCGGCCATGGCCCCAGACGCATCTGCCCGGGGTCAGCCCCTTTGCTAATCGCCGTGTGCTCCTCTCCTGGTAGAGCATATGGCTCCCCGCATGCTACTGCCATGCCCAATCTCATACGGTGTCCCCGGTCCTCTTAAGCAGCAGGTTAAAAATGTCTAAATGCCTCAAAGTGAGTTACTGAAAGGTTTGTAAGGAGTATGGCAGTGGTGACCGTCATACACGGTTGGTTCCCCTGCCTTCAAATTCTTGGGAAATGAAAAGTGCACGATACAGCCCAAACTGCCCCAAGTGTGCTTCCCATTTACGTGACCATGCTGGTTTTTGAAGCGCCCAAATGAGGGACCTCTCAGGATGGGGAACTGCAGCTTCTGCAGCAGCTCAGGCTAAAACGTCGTGGCAAGATGGGCTGTCCCCAGAGGCTCTGATTTTGGCAGAAGGAGCTTTGGGCCAGTGTAACCTACAGCACCCCACAACCGTGGGTCTGGGGGGCAGGTGTAGCCAGGGAGAAGCTAGCTGTCTGTAATGGCTGGCAGCACCCTGCTTTGTCCTGGGGTAGAGGCAGAAAGAGGTTTATAGACCCACACCCAGGAGCTGCAGCTGGGTCTTCCACCTCGGTGACTGCAGGACACGCAAGGGCAATAAGAGGGACATGTCTCAAAAACATGGGAAACACCAGCTGCATCAGAAGAAGCATGGCCAGCAGGGCGAGGGAGAGGATTCTGCCCCTCTGCTATGCTCTGGTGGGACCCACCTGGAGTACTACGTCCAGCTCTGGGGCCCCCAACGTTGGAAAGACATGGACCTGTTGGAGCAGGGACAGAGGAGGCCACAAAGAT
>RSEF01000013.1:378756-448095 GCA_003993805.1 Himantopus leucocephalus | reverse complement strand
GGCTGGTGGGAGGTGTCCCTGCCCAGGGCAAGGGGGTGGGACTAGATGGTCTTCAAAGTCCCTTCTGACCTAAACCATTCTATGACCTTGTGGGGAGGAAAAAAAAACCCAACCACAAGGTAAAGGCAAACGGTGAATTTACTCAAGCCAAAGTTTAACAGAAAAGGGACTGAAGTTAGAAACAGCTACAGCAAAATAAAAGAATCTCAATTTTTAATGGGTTTTCCTGTTCTTTAGGCTGGTTCCAAAAAGCTTGGAGTGATCCAGGTAATGAGCTGTTGAGATAATTATACTACTTCTGGACAGGACTATGGTCTGGGGTATTAACTTGATTGGGAGGGGTTGTATATTGCAGATAAGCTTCCATTCTTTTTCCTCGTGGTTATAATCAAACTCAGATATTTTGTTTTCCCCAAAGTGTTCCCATTATTCCTAACGTAGGGTTTGTCCCTTTAAGGTTTCTTCCTTACTTCAAAGGAAAGAAAGAGGTTTTTTTTCTGGGGGCCAGCAAGGCTGCGTGGGCATGTGGTTACGCAGGGAGTGGCTGGGGGGGGTTGCAGGATTGAAAACAAACCTGAGAGGAAGGACCTCCCTGCCAGGGGAGAATGTTTCTATTCTGCCTCACTCTGCATTTTCTGTAATTGAAGAGGTTCAGCTCTCGGGTTTTGTGCTTTTCCTTGGGGAAAAGGTGCAGGCAGGCTTTCCTAAAGCCCGGCTCGGGGACCTCGCGGGGGTTTGCTGCCTTGTTATCAATAATAGAAGCGACGGTAATGAAACATCTCCGGGAGCTTCAGGTTTCGTTCCTCCTTCAGCCCTCATGTCTCAAAGGTAAACTATTACATTGCCAATATTGAGTGCAGGGTTGTTTGAAAGTATGAAGGCTCCAGTTCATCAGAGGTCATGTTTTATTTGATTTTGGCCAATTGGCAGTTCCCTGTGTTTGCATCTGCTCCTGGAAGTAAATGTCTTCTCGGTTTCTGCGCCAACGCCAGCAGCGGCTGAAGCCTTCCCGAGTGTCTGGGTGTGTGGGGGGCGGATCTTAACCACCGCTCTGCCCCAGGGCTGGCAAACAGGAGATCCTGAGCCCCCACCTCTGAGGTCCGACATCGAGCCTTTTCCGGCATCTTTGGCTTCCAGGCTGGAGAACCTGGATCCAAGCCTCAGATGGAGCAAAACTATCTGAACCGAGCAGGAAAAAACCCTTTTTGTGCGCAGACCTCTCGGCTGGCGGCAGCAATCTCTCCCACCGCTGCCTCCTGTGGTACCTGGTTCATCTGTGCACGTAGGGTGGCCAAAGCTCCCTCCAAGGCACCTGGAGGAGGGACCAGGATTAGGAGGTTTCGGCATCGGTGCGTGAATGCCTCCCAGCACCTGCAATGGTCTTGCACGTGCGTGGTGCGTGTCTCCTGCCCTGGGAAATGCCAGACTTGTTCCAAACCTGCTGTCCGTGGGCAGTAAGTCCAACCTGAGCAGCTGAACGCATCAGTGTTTGGGTCCCGCCAGCGATGTCAGTCCTCTGGAAGACACGAAAACCCTACAAGGCCTTCTTTCTGTGTCCTTAAGAGCGATAGCAGAGCTGAAAAACTTTTATCAGAAGCTAAGAACAGAAGTGGTTTCACATTTTCTTCTGAAGAATTAGGTTTCCAAGCTTTGGTTTTCAGATTTATATAAAAAAAAAAACTCTCTGGGGGGGAGGCAGGCATATTTCATAAACAGTCCAGTATTGTCCAAAACACGACAGCAAGCCTTTATTCAAAATTACCGACACAGACCGCTCCGGAGCAGCCCTGCCGTGCTCTGTCTTTGCAGGACGGCCAACATAGCCGTGAACCTAAACACCTGGGTGGGGAACCACCTCTCCATCTCCACAAAGGCTCCCTTCACGACACGGGTTATTGTCAGGCACTGTCTGCATCTCTTGCTTTCTGACCGATGATCGTTGCTGTCAGCTCGCTCTTATCCCATTTATTATGTAGGTTGTTTTATTTGTCTTTATTGCTTCTTTCACCTTTCATCTAATTGAGGTGCGTTTTTATAACTTGTGGGGTTTTTTTGGTTGCTTTTTTAATGAGCGTGGCTTTTTGGAACACGTTTAGGGCAGCTTTTTAAATGGTCTTCAACAACTCTAAATTAATCACTCCAATTATTCCAGTCATTTCCCTCCCAGACCCTAAATGTTTTCAGCAGGGCCCTCCTCTGGCCACAGAGGTGCCCGGGCACGGATTGCATTTGGGCAGAGCAACAAAACCGGGGCTTGAGAGATAACTGTTAGTATGGGGTCTTGTTTGGTGATGAGTTTACCCTAAGCCATTAAGAAAGGGGCTAAGGCAGCAATATTCTGAAGGCGATGAATGCTGTGAGCTGGAAAGCAACCGGGGTAGGAGATCCCCCAGGAGCCATGCCTGGAGCCACCGTGTGTTTATCTGCCTCTGGGTGGAGTGAAACCAGAGTCAGGCGATCTCCATCCCTCCCTTTAGGGTACAGTATGGGGAGGAGGAGGAAAGTTCTCCTCCTTTGGAAGAGGTCACTCAAAAATCCCCAGTCCGCGGGGGTCAGGCTGAGGAGCAGCAAGTTACCGCGTATGGGGTGTTTTACGGGAGATGCTGGGGGCTGGCTCCTGCCTCCTGGCACTTTCTTAGAGAGAAAATAAATCTTGAATTACCTTGTTTTCATTTCCAATAAAACCGCATGTTGGCAGTTGCCTTGGAGCTAATAATCTGACACGGTGCTGTGCCTCTGTGAACGTTTGTAGGATGGGTGTGCTGGTTCTGCATTTGAGACTGACAGTGCAGCACTATATTGTTGTTTTCCTACCACTATAGTGTGTTCCCAGTGCATCATAATAAAAAGAAACGTGAAGGTGGGCGATTTATCATAATACAAAAATAAAAGGCATAATAATGCAAATTATGCACGTCATTAACCCCAACTGTTGCTCTAAAATGGACACAAATTCTGTAAGAAAATCATCTTTAGGTTGAGCCATGACAATTTTCTCTGAAGGGTTTCCTTATAGGTGCTGGAAGACCCACGCGTCCTCTTCTCATGAGGTTTGGAGAGCTGGCTTGGAGCCCTGTTCGCGCACGAGCAGCGGTATGAGGTGACTGCTCCTCCTCGGGGGTGCTGTGCTGTGTTACCCGTGGAGGGGCTGTGGTACCCCCAGGCTCCTGCTCCATCAGTAAATCAACAGCCGGTCAGGCGTCGCAGATGGGGTCCATCGGGCTACGGTGGACGTGGACCTGTCACCATCGGCTCCTCGTCTGGACGAGGCAGATGAAGCCAATGGCACAAGTCATCTCATCCTGCAGTGGGTGTCAGGTGAGGGCAGGTGAACTAAGCACCGTCCCGAAGTGCTGCGTGTCCCCTCTGGCTGTGTAGGAAGCCAAAAATAGCCGGCTCTGCTGTCTCACTTTGATGTCTAACGTTGCCAGAGGTGAATCCCATGCCGCGCTGCTGTGTTTTCAAGAAATGTAACAGAGGAGGAGAGGAATTGGTGTTGGACGCCTCCTTCTTTCCAATTTCCCTCCTTCCTTCCTGCTCACTCTTTACCCTCTTCAAAGAGGGAAGAATCAGCTTAAACTCTTTCATCAGATCACCCTCATCAAAGGCAAGTGGGCTGCAGCCTGAGTGGGATTTCCCAGCCCCCTCCCACCGCCCAGATTCCTAAAGCTGGTTTAAAGCGACTTAACACCATCCTGCATAGAATTTTCCCCGGCAAAAATTAGACCTCATGAAAATAAATAATTCCCAGAGGAAATTTCAATTTGATTACAAATATTGACTTGCTTGGGGGAAGTTTTTTTTTTTTTTTTTAAAAGAAAAATCCATTTGGAATCAACATTTTCAAATTAAACATGTATGTTCACTCTGTTATAGTACTTAACTTGGAAAAATACTAATTTTGTTTCCAGTGGTTGGGGATTTTAAGAGTTTCTTCCATCCATATTTTTCTGCAAGAGCTGAACAAAAGAGATGCCTTAAAATTGGGCAAAGCCGGGAAAAGATCTGTTTTAATTTTAAAGGATTAAAAAAATGTAATATGAAATGTTGTAAATAGTTTTCATGCTTCTAAAAAAACCGTAAAAATGCATAAACATGTGTATTAAAGCTCTAGCCCCAGGAGACGCCTGAGCTGCAGAAGCACCAGGCAGAGCGGACATGGTGGGTGCTGCTCCTCTGGTGTTGCTCGGACTGTCTCTATCGCCTTCACTGCTCCCAGACCATCTCCATCACCTCACTGCTCCTGTTTCCAGCAGGTCGGAGAGATTTTTGCGAGGATGTGGCAGCCCGGAGACGTGGGAGATGAGCAGACAGGTGGGAAGAACTTGGTGGTCCACCAGCTTAGTGGTGGCACCAAGCTGTGCATGGACTCCCCATAATTTCTGGGCTGAACCCATGAGCGTGGTGACCCTCAGCACCTAGACGTTCTCCCCCAGAGGCATCCAAGCCAGCAGATGTTTGTGTGGGTCACTGAACTCCATTCTGGGCTTCACAACCCACCAAAGTTGTACTTCAGACACCTCTGTGTCCTTCTGGGATTTGGCCCTGCTGGACAAACCAAAAACCAACCGCTTAGGATGTGTGTTTTGGGTTGTTTTTTTTTTTTTTTTTTTNTTTTTTTTTCTCCCCAGATTCTCTCTCTCTCTGCTGACAGTGATCCTTCTGCTCCTGGAAACACTGAACGCTTTGGAAACCTCAGGCATGTCAGGCCATAGGGCGAACACATGCCGCTTTTGCCAATTTATGGATTAAAAAAAAAAGGTAAGAAACCAATTTAGCTGCATCCAATGTTGGAGCTCTGTCAGGGGAAAGGGGCAAATCGTTCTTTGTACGAGAAGGTCCTGGTGAGCTCTGTGTCCTCCTTCCTTCTGGAGGGGAAGGAGTGGGTAGGAAGAAGAAGGAGCTGGAGGAACAGCAACCTTCTGATGGTTTCCACACGCTGATATGGGTCCCGCAAGAGGCGTTGACAGGAGCCAGCCTTCAGCCCATCACGCCTCTGCCAAAACAAAACAAACCTGTTTATTTTGAAACTAAAAAAATGACCCTGCCTGGAGCTGGGGGCTCTCTTGAAGCCTTAATCAGGGGTTAAGCTCTGCCCGGAGCGGGGGACCACTCCAGGTCCCCCAGCAGCAGGTCCCTGCCGATGATGAGCATCCTTGAGCCGAGACGCTGCTTGCTGGAGGCATCCAGGTATCAGCCAGCAATTAGTCCAGAGAGTGGACGCGCTTTTTAGGAGTGTTTTATTAATAAACACAGATACCGATGGCTGATAACAAATGCAAAAAAGCCCTCGGAATAAAGACCTGTTTACCCAGGCAATATCTCCACGGAGAGCAGCGGCCGTTAGTCGCAGCGGGAGGCGCCGGGAGCAGCTCTCTCTGGCAGGAGAGCCGCTTTTTTTGCGTCAAAACAGGGAAACAAACGCCTGAACCGTTTACCATAGCGAAGGCGCAGTTTCTGCCCCTTCCCAGCCACAGCCGGGCTCCAGTACGGGGATGCTCGAGGTCGTCTCGCACCACCGCACGTGGCGCAGCAAAGCCTGGAGCGCCGGTTGCAGCACCCCCCCTGCCTGGTGTTGGCCCGTCCCCGCGGTCAGCGGCGCGGGTGTCCAGCGCTTGGTCCACCATTCATTCCTCCGTACTTTTCGCAAATAATTTGTGTTTCAAATACGCTATTCTGTGCAGCCGTGATTAAGCTGTTTAGGCCGGCGGATGTTGCCAATGAGGATAACCTCTCTTAAGGTTAATTAATCATTTGTAAACCGACCTTTGGATGTATGCATTATTCATCGGTAGTCCTCAACTAACCGGGCCAGATCGTTTTCAGCTACTGGGTTTTTTTGTCGAAGCCTTTAGTTATTCCATGACTGAGGGCAATTGAAGCACAGGGAGGGCAATGCCCCCGGGCGCTGCCTCCGCGCGGGATGCTTATGCTTGCCGGACGTTTAGACCACAGCCCTGGGTTAGGCTGGACCGCAGCCGCTTTTCTTCCCCACCTGCCTGTTTCTTCCTTGATGCCTGACTGACCTTAAACTATCTTGAAGACTCCTCTCCAGGAGCTTGACATTTAAAAGTGCAGTGATAGAAAATAGCTTCTTCTAAAAATACGTGTAACTTATTTGCCAGCGCGAGGTGAGGGAGAGGAGAATTCAAATGAAGGCATACATATACATCGTGCTGCTCAATTGTGACTTTTCGCCGGTGCCGCCTGGTAGCACCAGCTTCTCCTCCAGCAAAGCTGCTCTCTGCATTACACAAGGCTTTTCCCCGACATCCAAACCTGGGACCAGCCAAGGAGGAGCAGGGATAAGGAGCGAGGGGATCTCCCCATGCCCCCCTCCCGGGCTGCAGGCAGAGCATGGGGCAAGGTTCCAGCCTCGGGGGACCTGAGGAAGCTGATTTACCATCTCGCGGCCACCAAAAGCGGAAGGCAGGAAAAGACAAGCCAGCACTCATTGAGGAAACACCCCATGGATCATTCTTTGTCAGATCACATAAATGAAGAAGAAGAAGAAAAAAAAAAAAAAAAAAAAAAGNAAAGAAATCGAAGACTAAACGCTGCACAAATCAGTGAGGTCAGTATGTAGGAAACTGCTTATATCTCCATGGGGAAAAGCCTCCTGTGCCCCATGTCCTCCCAAGCGAGAGCAGACCCTGCCCAAATGGGCTCTTCACCCTCTTCCTCAGCCGAAACTACAGCGCAGCCATGGAGGAGTCTCCTCAACGGGCGGTGTTCATGTATCTTTAATTATTGTTTCAGCCACATAAATCCATGCTGAATTAAAATTCATGATGGTTCTAGGGTACAAGTGCAAACAATTTGTTCGGTAAACTTTGCTCTAATTGGCATTCTGAAAATTTCCTGTTAATCAAGCCCCTTGGGCTCGGTTTACCAGTGTAGTTCTGCCTGCGAATGTCAGTGCTCGGAGGGTGCACGCATGTATGCCGATTTCAAGGGTCTTTATACGATATTAACTCATACACCTTGTCCTCACATTAATTTGCAAGTAATTTTTTAACAACCTTCTGTGGCCTTGTCTTTTATCTCGCTGCTTCATTACTCGAGGCAAGCAAGCGAGCGGAAGAGCATTTGTAAAACCCGAAACAAAATTGCACTCAGAAACATCTAGGATGTGAATGCGAAACACCCCCGAGGGGGCCTGAAATTCCTCCCTGCGGGAGCCGTGTCTCCAGTGGCACTTGACGCCAAGTGGCCACGGGAGAAACGAGAAGACTTTCAGGCCAGCACGGTGAATGTCAGGCATGCAAGTGGTGCTGCTGTACGGAGGGTCCAGCCAAACGTACCCAGAAAGAGCTACAGAGGTGGGTAACGATCTGGTCCTCGTCAGCCGAGGACATGGACATCCCCTGAAGAGTCGAGGCATAAGAAGAGCTCGTTTGTCATCCCATCCCCATATGCATGGAGAACATCAGAAATTACTCCAGGAGATGCCAGGGTCTGGAGAGGGTCCTACCGCAGAGCCCCGCTTCCCACGTACCATCCAACACGGACCAAATGGCCAATTCTGGAGCCAACTGGCCAATTCTGGATCTTTTTCTCCAAGCAACACCCTCTCTGCAGCGATACCCAGTGGGACCCACTTGGGGACCACTGCCAGGAGGATTTTAGGAGCTTTCAGTGATCCCCTTCTTCATTTTTGCAGCCTTATCAGGCTAGTCCTTCACTTACATCCCAAGAGATTTGGGAATAGGAGAAGCTGTGTATAACCTGAGTGTCTTTTCCCACCAGCACAGTAAGACGGAAGAATAGAAATAACAAAATAATGAGCTTCTGACAGAGATCAGGGAAGCAGTGGAGAAGCTCTTGTGGATGGAAATACGTGGTAAGGAAACGTATGAGAGCTGGCAGTTCCCAGAAGAGACCAAAGATGGTGCACAACAGCAAACTGCTCCCCGGTGAAAGCAGATAAGAAGCGTAATTAGATGGCATTACGGCGGCAGCAGGGTCTGGGAGCTGGAAAGAAATTGTATGGAAAGAGGAAACGGGCACGTGCCTGGGGGGAGAATAGAGGAATAATACAGACTGACAGCGTGGGAGCAGCTAAGTTTTGGAGGCAACCAGCAAGGGTCTGCAAATAAATTAGATGTAAAATGAGAACAGCAACATGCGTAGGGGCATATGTGTCTGGGGAAGGAGAACGGACTGAGCGTTCAAAGCAGGGATTTGCCCCGTCTCCCTTGTTTCAGTCTTTATAAAAAGGTTAATTGTGAATGAAACTTAACGAAACAGGCTTTGAAGGGAACTGTGGAGAAGGCCAGCACAAGGAAAGAAGTTTAAAGCCATTCGGATGTGTCAAATGTATTCCAAACGAGAGGATCTGATGAAATGCACCCACGAACATTGAACCCTTGGTGGTTATCTTCAAAAGGCGTAGAGGTCCCTGGAGATGAGAGAAGCACCTCTCTTTAAAGAGGATACTTTAAAAAAAAAAGTTTAAAAAATTGAATAATCGTCTTAATCTCAATTCCCTGAAAGAGGCTGGAAGAAAGCCTTAAGTGAGCAACTTGTAAGATGTAAAATGATGAATAAAATCAAAGAACATGAGTTTGTCAAGAACCAGTCATGTCAACCCAATTTAATTTCCTTCTTTGATAAGGCAACAGGCGTACTTGATGATGGGGAAGCAGAAAACACGAGCAAGGCCTCTTTCATTTTCCCACCAGACAGCCTTGAACCAGCTGAGAAAACGCCCTCTGAAAACAATCAGAGCTCAACTGGCAGAGTAACCACTCCCGAAGAGGAGGGATCAAGGGAGAAGGCGATTTCTCCAGCCTCCACTATGGCTCTAGAGGAGGGGCTGTCAATCTTCATCTCTGTACAGGCCACGGGCTGCCTTTCTCCAATTTGGCAGTCCACAGCTTTGCCCAAGAACAGCTCCTTGCCCGAGGAAAATTGAGACTAAACCTTTGTTATGCTGATTTCTCGCATCTCGTGTGTGTTTATCCCTAATTTCCCCATGACGTCAGCATCCCCATGTGTGTTTAAGTAGAAGGATTTCGATGCCACATCATCCCATGTTAAATTTGGATACCAGCATGGAGCTGAGAAGATGCTTTTGGTGGAGCTTCGGTCACTCCACCCGGTTTGGAAATGGGGCAAATCTGTACAAGGAGCCTATGAAACCTGTGTGTGAGCGTGGAGGCTTTGCCACTCCGCTCCCAGCCCTCCAGATGGATGGACGGACTGATGGATGGGGACCCTTGCAAGCCCCTGTCGAGGGACTTTGTGAGCTGTAAGAACGGCTGCTGGAGGAATGCAGGAACAGAAGCTTTTGATACAGTTTCAAACAATGTGTAATTATCAGGTAGCTGAAAATTAGCCCATCTGTGCCTTGGGAAAAGACAATGCAAAGTTATGTGTTACTAATGGCTGAAAAGCGCTGGCAACACAAAACAGGAAATTTTCAGTAAACTTTTTTCTTAAGGTAATGTAATTACACGGCGTAATCCCCAAATCTCCTGACTTTTTGGTGGTTTTTGATAAAGCTTACGAGGTCTTCATCCTCCTTTCTTTTTCCTCTCCTCATTACAGCAGCCTGGTCTTTGGCACTTCGCGCAGTG
The DNA here is from genome assembly GCA_003993805.1 of Himantopus leucocephalus. Lineage (NCBI taxonomy): Eukaryota > Metazoa > Chordata > Aves > Charadriiformes > Recurvirostridae > Himantopus > Himantopus leucocephalus. The sequence continues at coordinate 438,514 of RSEF01000013.1, read as the reverse complement.
CCAGCCGTCTGGCTGGGCCACCTAAAGCAGCAGATGTGGGTAACATAAACTGCTTTTACAGCGGAATAGCTAACGACATCTATCAGGTTTTTCTAAAGCAGATTGTAAATACCCACCGTGCTTTTGCCACAGCCTCACTATCTGAATGCAAAGCACCCGAGCTTCTACTACAATTTTTGGATAAAATTTCTGTGCTGGTAGAGTTGGCCAGCTAGAGTCTGGGGCTCTGATCCAGGTCATTGCGCAGGCAAGCATCAGCGTGGTTCAGATTTAGGACCCCTTTTGTTTTCTCTGCTTTTGGTCCCTGCTGATCCAGCATGCAAAAAAAAGAAAAAAGGGGGAAAAAAAAAAAAAAAAGCCTGATTTTTTTAAGTGCCTTGAGGATCCAGTGATAAGGTCTTTGGGGGTTGGTGAAGCAAAACCGGAATAGTGTAAAACTCATGCAAACAGTCCAGGCAGGGTAAATAGCTCATGATTTTTTTATTCATACTTTTGTCTGTGGAATAACTGGGAGCAAATTGCTTTTTCCTTTCCTAGTCCAAATTATTCAGAGAATTTTTCTGCTGATTTTTGCTATTCTCCCTTTTGAGAGCGTTTGCTCTTGAAGATGGCCCGCTTAGCTCTGAATGGAAAGCAAATGTTGCCTTCACCTTCAGTGAACTTTGAAGCAATTGATTTTTACCGGCATAAAAGAAGAGCTGAGAAGTGACAGCTCACGGGCTTCGCGGAGGATGAATTTTGCCATTTCACGACTGTCCATGCAGGAGGATGCAGGCATCCCAGAAGAAAGATGACAGATGCTCTTTCGACTCATCCCCGTTCAGCCACCAGCCCTGTTCTCTTTCACACGTGGGGGTCCCCGGACCGCCAGCTTCTCTGCAGCCACTGTGCAGACGCTTTAAGCAACTCGTAATAGGGAGGACTCCAAGGAAAATTATTCTCGCTAGCTTTTGTCTGGTAATCTGAGGTCAAGAAAAACAAACTGCTTCCTCTCCACTCTCTCCAGCGCTGCGGCGAGAAATGCAGCCAAGCTCCGGCACCGAGAATAAAGGCAGAGTTGGCACAAACACAGGAGCTTCTTAAATGAGTTTGCCATTAGCCGGAAGGGCTGCAAATTGAAGCGAAGATAAGCCCCTTAGCATTTCCCTTCTTTAATCCAAGCCTCATAAAAGCAGAGATGTGTTCCTATTCAGTGGGCTTTATACAGAGGCAGGTATTTCATTTACCCAAAAAACCCCTGGATCGGATAAATTATTAATGTTATTTATAAAGGCAATTCTGCCATTCAGCAACTTCTTTTGGATCCCTACGCTTAATCTCGCTGCTTAGCATAAGATACACTCCAGTTAAAAGGCAAAATCACATTCCCTTACAAGGCCTGCAAAATAACAGAGTGCTGAGGTGCCTGAAAAAGGGTTGTAGTTTAAATTCTGCTCTAAAGACTAATACATTTATCAGCGGGAAACATAAGCCCTGACTTCCACTTGCTTGTACCCTCCCTGTGTGCTGGATGGGGCCTCACTTGCACGCATCAAGAGCCGTCAAAGCTACTCAGCGAGAACGATGGAGATGCAAAACGCGCTAGTGCTTACATGAGCCTCTGTAAGGCTGTTCGGTGGCTGGGTGGAGCCGTATGGTGAGACAGTAAGTAACCCTGTCCTCTCCTACCATGTGTCCTATAACATGTCCTATAACGTGTCCTGCTCTGGGACACCCACAGCCATGACTTGGGCTTCTGCAGGCTCAGCCCTACACCCACTCATGGATCAGGGTGCTATCAAGGGCAGATACACCACAAGAAATATCCAGGTGTTTCATCCAGCAGAGGCATGGGCTCACGCAGTTGGGTGATGGAGTCAGGATGCTCGGAGTCCCCATAGAGGTCCTCGGAGACCCTGGGAGAGCTGCCACACTGGTGGCGTTGCAGATCTCGGCCCCAGCAAAACCAGTATGGCATGTAACCATGAGAAGCAAGGGAATAAACATGAGCACCTGGGAGTCCCGGTGCATGGCTAACATCGCCATTTCAGTTGCAACAGTGGGATGCGATGGAAGGCAGAGTGCCAGCACGGACAGGTAAAGCAGCAGGGTGGCAATGGGTAGCCTGGGGTTAAAATCCCACACTGAGGAAGAGGAAAGCCAGCATCTCGCCCCCCAAAAAATTGTGCTCAAGTCTCTAGGAGACTCCTTGCTCCCACATCAGGACTGCACGTGGAATTAACTAAAATGTTTTCCCCCCTGCGGCCCCACATGCATCCTGGTAGCTGTCACAGCACAGTCACACGCAGCCATAAACCATCCTCCAAATTTGAGGGCAATGCACATGTTGCGTGCCGGGGAAGGACAGTGCATGGGAATTGCAGGGAGGTTTGGAAAATTTCTCACGAAACGTTTTCTCCACACAATACGTACGTTCCCCAAAATCCTTTTTTCAGCATTTTCCTCTCCAAAGGCTGCACGACAAACTCCTTAATTGAGCAGCCAGTGCTGGCTGATGTTTTGTTTCAACATGATTTGAACCAAGGCAAAGTATTTTTGTTTGCTAAACTCACTGAACCTTTTTCACAGTAGGGTTACAACGGCAGCGTCGCCCCTAGGGAAGAAGCACTCAGGATGTTCAGGATCTGCTTTTTCTCCTGGGCTGGGTGCCGGGGACAAGCGGCGGCTCGCGGGTGGCAGTGTGGTTTGCCTTTGATCAGCCATGAGAAGAGAGGGCTCCTGCAGCTGCGCTTGAAGCTGGAGATGTCTAAGCTACGGGCACCACAGAGAAGCGCACTTCTATGTCAAAACGACTTATAATAAGATTTTAAGTTTGTTCAGGGAGCTGGAATGAAATATTTAAACACAGCATCATAGTAGCATTTTATTCTCATGAAAATGCTGAAATGCCACTTGCAAATCAGAAATGTTTTAAAATTTGCTTTGAAATAGCAGCATCTTTATGCAACTGTTTTGTTTGGTTGGTTTTTTTTTCTTTCCAGGAAGAAACAAATGGGGGGAAAAAAAAGCTGAGATATCGGCCATTTCCTCACAAATGAGACGTCTGCTTTTCAGTCTGTTACGGTGAGTCTGTTTGGAGCCATCATTCCCATTTGGAGCAGGGAGAATCAGCCTCAAGAGCAGCCTACATTGTTGCATCCAGCATTCAAATTACATTATCTTTGTTTCTTACACTGACAACGAGACATTTAAGTTGGAGAACTCCACTGGGCATTAGAGCTGCTCTGAAGGGTTTGCATGATTTGAAATAAATGTCATAAAAGAAATAGCAAGTTCTTGTACAAAAGCACAGCTGTCCTACTTTTTTTTTCTTTATTGGGGCAGTTTTCACTTTCTTTCGGTACAGTTTATTCGTTGCAGTTCTTAATTTCCCTATGTATATATTACATCTTGTTAAACACAAGAAGCTGGCTTGCTTCAGTCCCTCCTCAAGGCTCGGATAGTTTCTTATCCAACTCCTTGCTGTTCCCAAGCAGCGCAGGGCTCTGGGCAGGTAGGCCAGAGCCACCCAAGCTCTTTGGTGCCTGGGTCTGGGTGGCATTTGGGCCGTACTGAAATTCAGTCACTGTAAGTGACTGAATTTTGAGAAGTGAATTAAACTGTTTTCAATGGGAAAAGCAGTTCTTTAGGCAGTTCTGGCCAAATTCGGCTTTTGAGGTTCAAATTGCTATTAAAAAAGGGTTATTCTATAATAGTGACCAAAATATACTAGAGTTCAGTATCTTAGCAGGATCAAAAAGCCCTAAATCCCCTAAGATGATGTCTGACTTTAAAAAAAGACCTTCTGATTTGTATACAGTTTGTTCATAGGGGTTTTTAATACAAAATTCAAAGAACTGCAAGGATAAAATGTTGGCAAGCAGCATAAAAAAATGCTTAAAAATAACATATGAAAGTGTCAGAAGAAATGTGTATCATTTATCCAAAACACTAAGGATCCAAAATAGCTGATATAGTTGAAAAGAGGAGTAGAGTAGGCATAAGAAAAATCCTTCAAAACTGAAGGCAGGTCTAACCAGAGAGTGCAGCCAGAACATGCCTTGGCCAGTTAAATGTACAATGGTAATGTCAGGCTAGTACAAGGTTTTAAGGCACAAATGGCAGCTCCCTCAGGAACCGGCATGGGTAGGACAGACCTGGGAATCTTCTAGTCTCCAAACTGTAGGGGAAGCTCTGATGATCCTAGAGGGGCTTCTCTTCGGCTCAAGCTATGCCATGCGTACCCAATATTTAGGAAGCCAGTAGATCTCCAGCCTGTAAACATTGCTCTTCTAAATCCTCCCTGAGATGTGATTCAAATGAGCCAACACGAAGTCTCTCACAAGCTGCAGATGCACTGTGAAGGAAGATAAAATCAGCCTGTTTTAGCAATGCAATAATCAGGAGCTCACACTGCCTCCAGCTGATCCCAATTTCCCCATTAGTTCACCAGCTTGCTGATGTTTCAGGCCCTGCTCTCTTGCTGATGAAGCTCTCGTAGCCATTGCCAGCACCCAAGCCTGCACCAGCCTCTCTTGCTGCTTCAATCAGAGCCCACCTGCTCTGCATGTATCTCCCAGACAAGTAAATCTGGCTGCGATTTCTTCTGCCCCAAAAGCAGATCCTAATCAATGATGTTCCCACCAGACGGATGGAACAGCACTTAAAACATAGCCATGCTTGGAAACCTACGCACAACTGGTGGCGTGTTGGCCGATGCTTTTGGCCGTGCGCCTTCCTCACTCACCCGCTTCTTGCTGCCACAAACAGGGAGGGAAAACTCCTGCGATCATCGTGCAGGTGATTAGAGGAAATTGCATTGCTGAAGCGCTCCGCGGCTGCAGCCGTGCTTCAGCTCTTGACTTGCCTGCTGGTAAGCTGCCAGAGAGAGGGAAGTGTAGGCATAAAATGAATAGCAGAAGAGATTGCAGGTAATTATGTTTCTTAAGCTGTTAACAGGATTGGCCATTTGATAAATGAGAGGATTTGGGAATGTTTTGTCACTGACAAGCCATTGTAGGATCTGTGTGGAAACGGGAGCGTTTCTCTTCCATAGCGTGAACAAGAAGGAAATTCTCTCGGGATGCTTATGCACCGTGAAATTCACCTGAAACCTGGATGCCAACGCATGGAGGCGAAAGGACAGATATAGGACTCCTTCTGCTGAAAAAAAAAAAAAAAAAAAAAAAAGAAAGCAGGCCTCTTACACATGGCATTAATTTGCTTTTGGTGCCCCTCCAGTGTCCCCAGAGGCTTTTGTTCTTTTCTGGTGCTCCCCTCTATTCCTGCATATGGTTTTTGGTGACACCAGGGCCCCTCACATCCCTCCATTGGCTTTTCCGTGCCCCAAATCCCTCTGTCTCCCCTCCAATTCCCTCAACCTCTTGATTTGCTTTTGTGGTTCCCTAGCTAGCCGGAGAGGCAAGAGGGAAACCAGTGCTGCTCTGTTTGTCCTTCTGTTCCAACAATGCCCCTCGGGGTGGTTTTGGGTACCCCTGGAGGTCCTCTGTTTCTTTTCCAGTGCCCTCAAGGGCCTTGGTGTGCCTTTCGGGGTGCCCCAGAGCTTTTAATCCGCTTTTTGGTACCCTTTGCCCCTGGAAATCTTTGGTTCCCCCAGGAGCCCTCCATGTGATCTGTGAGCCCTCAGGACTATCAGTCCCATCACAAAACAGTGAGGCAAGGGTAGGACCCATGGTCTCACAGCCACTTGCATGGGGACGGGACACAAGGACATGTCTTTTTAAGCCATTTGCCAATGAGGTGGTCTGAAACAGAAGGGCAGGATGAGAGCTGCACCTGCTCCAGGGGAGGGGAACCAGGACTCACCCCAGGGATGGTGCATGAGGCTGCTCTGGTGTGAAGGGTTTTGCTCTGCAGCGAGGGACGGTGGTGTCGGCAAAGTGAATCACACAGTTTAAAGTCGTGTTAAAAATCATCTCAGATGTCAGCGCCGCGTGGCCAGTGGCTCCGGGCATCTGCTGTGGACATGGCCTTCTCTGCCACGATCCCCTGGAGATCTCACTTTCACTGCAGAGCCCAGCGCTGGAGGTCAGAGGAAGTGGTAAGCAAAGAACAAATAAAACTCCCTAAAACTGATCCCTTATGCTGCTTTCTGGGGCTGCCTCCCACAGCCAGGACAGGTTCCTTGGCTCCTTCAGAGCCCAGGGCAGCCCCTGTTTGTGTGTAAGAGCAAAGGAGGAGGGGAAGGCTCCCCCAAATCTCCACCACAGCTCTTCACTTCTTTCCTTTAGCTGGTTTTTAGCAGCCAAAGCCAGGTTATTTGTATCACTTTCGTTTCCCTGCAGTTATTAGCAGGGAAAGGTTGCTGGGAAGAAGCCGGTGTCCCTCAAATCTAATTTTCCCAGCAGAGCCTGGGCAATGGGCAGAGGAGACCCACTCCTTGCTTCAGTCCTGAGAGCAGTCTGGAGCGAGGGCTGGGTGCCCGAGGAAGAGAGGCAGGATGGGGGCGCTGAAGCCATTTTCTTTTCTCTGTAGCACATCCTGCACTGGGCAAGCGATAGCAGAAATCCATCCAGACAGCCTGAACACGCATACAGCCTCACCTTCTCCCCACAGACAGGCTCTCCAGTGCCCCTACCTGGGGAAGAAGCTTCTGTGGTCCTGCCTGGCTGCCATTCCCAGCAGGCGCTGGCTGCCAGTCCCTTGGGAGGTAGGTAAAGCAGCAGCTGCCTCTTTGGGAGATTTAGGTACTAGGAGACACAAGTAAGTTCCTGCAGTTTTATATTTAAGCTCTTCCCAAGAGCAAAGTGGCAATGCAGCCTGAACAGACTTATTGGGTAGGAAGAAGAGAGATGTTTTGACCTCAGCTGTATTAGTTGGTAGCAGCATCCCGGAGGGACACAGCCTTGGTGGTTCTGCCCCGGTGCCAGCTCCCCAAGCAGACCAATGTCCTACCCGTGAGTCATGCTGCAATTAGCCTGTTTCTGTACCAACTGCAAACATCCCCAAAAATCGCACAGGGATTCCCTTTTGGGAAATAGGTTTGGTCTGTTAAACCACTCTGCTCCAGCACCCAGAGCTCTTACGAAGAGTGAGACTGGGTTGTGTGGAGGAAGTAGCCTCCTTAAAGAGTTACTCTTAAAGAGTAACAAGATGAGACTTAAGTGCAGAGGTGGGCAAGGCCCAACTGGAGAGGCCAATGCTGCCAGACTTTGCTCCCCAGCCTATGTGAATAGCGTGGGCACAAAAAAGCCACTCGAGTTTTCTGCCCTCACACAGCTCAGTCTCTGCTGCGATCACCGTTGAACTTCCAATGAAGTTGGGGTGCCCTTGTCTTTCCAGGTGCCCTACTATCCTCCCCCTGAATAAACACTTTCTACCCTCCATTTAATGGCAACATTTATGAAGCATATCGGAACAAGGATTTCAGCAGCTGGAGCTGTGTTTACTGGGCCCTGACTGAAATGGAGTAAAGAGCAAGCTGGGCTGAAGGGAGCATCTGTGAAGGCAGAGAAACAGCCCCTTCTGGCACCTACCCACTGCAAGGAAATAAGAGCAGCTGCAGCAAGACAGCCACGGTTGTTGGCTGCCCCGTTTTAGCTCCACCAGCACAGCAACAAGCTCTTTCTGATGCAGGAGCTATGGGACAAGCTGAGGATGAGGAGCAGGGCAAGGTCCGCTCCAGAGATCTGTTACCAGGGATTAAGTTAACAATGCATTGAATGAACCTTGTCTCAGTTGTGGCTTGCTCCACTTTTTATTTCCAAGAGGAAAACTAACCCAGCGTGATGCCAGCATGCTTGATTCCTGCTCAGCGCTTTCTGTGGTGCGGCTCCCCAGCGAGGGCTGCAGGGAACTGGCAAACACAGGCCCTTTCCTTCCGCGGCAGCTCCTTAAGAAGTAAATGAAGGCAAAATCCAGTTCCTGCTCCTTCAAACAGGATCTCTGGAAAACAAGGTCACTTACTCTTTGCAGCTCAAGCTGAAGTCTAAAACAGTGGCCTCAAGCAGTTGGCGGAGGGCGGGCAAGAGGTGAAATAGCACTTATTCTTAGCAATGTGCACCTAGGAAAAGAGAGATAATAGCAGGAATAGAAACTCCATTTGCTTTTCCTCTACAAGCAATAGGACTCAAACCCCTGTTTTCACCCAAGAGGGGCAGGCGTGCACACTATATTTGTGCCCCCTTGCTCCAGCAGCCCCCAGCCCCAGCCAAGCCCAGGGCTTCACTTCTCCACACACAGCAGGAGCTAGAGCTTCAGTTCAGCCACAGCTGGGCAAGGCAAAAGCTCTCCCAAAGCTCATCCAAAAGCACAGGGCAGTCACAGGAACACAACTGCCACCTTGAGTGGGTTGTAGTTCAAGCACAGAGATGCTTGTGCTTCCCAGCACATTTAGGAAAGGAAGATGGTTTGCCAACCCACTCCTGGGGTAGACGGATGAGAAAGACTTCCCAAAGGGCTGACCCACAGTGGCAGCCTTTGCCATTTATAAAACCCTTGCCAGCACGGGAACTAGAATGATCAGAAAAAGCTCTTATCTACAACGAAGAGCATCTGACAAGGGAAGGCCGAGCCAGCTGCTACCTTTAGTCCCAGCCAGCCCTACAAGACATGCTCACAGGCAACTACCAGCACCATGAAGACGATCTCAGTCCAGAAGCCAACCACCACCCGCTCCAAACAGCCTCAGCTCAGCAACTGAGCCCCTGGAGGGCAGCCCTCCTGCACCCCTCGCACCCCTGTGAGGGAGGCACCAGGCCCTCTGGGTGTTTGTCCTGGTTTAAGGACAGTGTTCCTCTCGAACTGCGACTGGGAAACAAACTCTTCAGCTCAGATTTAACTATGTTCCTGTTTGTTTGACCCCCATCAGCTTTTCCCATGGGGAGAACACAGTCCAGCTCCTGCCTCTGCAGTGCAGCACTCTGTGCTTTCACTGCAGAGCCCCAAAAACAGCCCACCACCACCACCATCATGGGGTACCTTGCAGAAGCACCTGGGATCACCATGCCTCTGGCTAGCAGCAAGGGATCCCCTCCAGATCCCCCTGCCCGTACCTTCTGGGCACAACCGACCCACCACAGGCCCCCAAAGCCTCCTTGGGGTTTAGCTTTGGTCACTCACCACTTCGGGGCACTTATTCAACATCTCCTCCCGTGCCCACGTCCTCCCCATATCATCAGGGCTGTGCTCCTCGCCAGGGACTTCTGACGCCTCATTGCAGCAAAACAGCATTGTCTCTGCTAAAAGAAAAGGCGCTTGTGAGTAAATGAGGGTACAATCAGACCAACACGGGTCTCTCCAACACGCCAGGTCCCAGGTCAGTCTCCTGCCCTGCCAACTCCAACCTAACAAATGCTGTTTGGGAACTGGTTTGCTGCTGGAGAAGAGCCCAAAATCCCATCAGCTTCCCAAAATGCCCTGCCTGACAGGGAACAGCATGCACCATGGCACATCTCTTGTACCTTGCGCAGAGCTGCAGGCCCACCACGCACCCTGCCCCACACACCCATGGGGCATATGTGCAGGGACGCCAAATCATCCCCACACCAGGACAGGAACAGACACACACTTTATCTCTCCTTTTCTTCCCAAAGCCACATTCGGGGGGAGGATTTTTGTGCCAAGGGGCCAAGAGCAGCATGCCGCAGCCCTCGCACAGGGATCCTCCCTCCCCAGCTACCAGCACCCTTGTGCTCACAGGCTCCCCACTCCCAGCCACCCTCTGTGGGGTCTCCACACACCAGCACAGGGGATGAGCTCCGGGTGCTGCAGGTTCAGCCCCAGCAACCAGGAGTTCTCCCACTCCAGTGCAGTGCTGCCCGTGGCGGCTCCATTCCTGTCTTGGGAATCAGACCCACAGCCCTTTTTGGGGCAGAGGCTGATGCTCCTGGTACAAGCACTCCCAGTGACACAGGCATCCCCCACATCTGCTCATCCGCCCTCCTCTCTGCCACATATCCCTGCAATCCAAAAATGCCCATAGGCCCTCACCGGCAACCAAGCAATCACACACAGAGGAATGAAACTCCCCATCTCCTGAGCCAAGTTGGCAGAGCAACACACCAGCAATCTCTTTGCAGCCCCCGCAGTGGGCACTACAGTCCCCACGCTCTGCACCAGCACATTTGAAGCATGCTGCGGAGATCGGGCACCTCTGCAGCATCTGAAGACAAACCCTGGAGAAAAATTTGAGGGGGCCAAAGAGCCTCAGCACGGGACAGTGTGCCTAGCACCACAGCGCAGGATGCAAAAGCCCTTGTGACTGCCCTCCATCCAGGCAGTCCTGTGGAAGAGCCTGCGCCAAGGCAGAGGGACGTCTGCCCCTGGGAATAGAGAAGCTGCTCCAGCTCCAAAGTGAGATACTTAAAATTATTGCAGTTTCTGGAGACAGAAAGAAAAGGACCAGCACAGCCACCTGATGTTGTACCTGCTCCGGAGGGGCAGTGGGAACTCAGGGTAGAGGATCGATTGATATAAGAAAAGAGGCCAGCCAGCAAGGCCTTGGAGGTGAGACGGTGCAATGTTATCGGTTCATTTTTTACAGAGGAGGAAAAGGCAATACAATAAAACCTGCTTCTAACAACATCTAAAAATAAGTACAAGGACTTGAAAGGGTGCAGGACAGACTTACAGACATCTGTGCTATTCATTAGTCTGTGCTCTTACCCTTCAAAAGATTGCTCCCAAAAAAGAAGGAAAAACAGCCCTCACCTGTAGTTCTTCCACCAGCTCCAGAGGCACAGCAGCACTCGGCCAGCCCAGCTCTTCCCCCAGCAGCCCTGGCACAATCACAGCAACAAACTCAACTCAAGGATGTGGTTCCACGTCCAGCCATCGGCTGCTGTCCTGCAACTCCCCTCAACCACAGCACTGCTGGCTCCGTCCTGCTGGATAAATCATGTGCTCATTTTCTACTCTTTTTTGGTAAAACAGATATAGCATTAAAAAAAAAGAGTTGAAATCTAAAAATCCCTCTTTTCCCCTCCTCCACATCTACCAGCACCTCAGCCAATCTAGTTTGGTGCTGGCAGCCTCCAGTCTCTTTAATTATCCTTGTGGTTCTGTTTAAATATGTGAGTTCCCTTGCTTGGGAAGTGGTTAATTCAAGATCTGCGGTGTGTCTTTCCGTAGAAAGACCTGTAAGTAACCTTACTATTCTATTTATAATTTTTTTAAGCTGCTGTCCAGGTTAAGCTCAATGTAGCTATCAGAACCAGGCACTAAGATTAAGAAAGGACTCTGTTTCTGAATGCCAACAAAGAGAAAAGGAAGTAATTTAAAGTATTTCTTAAATTTGAAGTGACTTCTGGTGCCCCCTGAAGCCTTCTGTGTGGCTTTCAGTACTAACTAGAGCCCTCTGTTTGGCTTTCAGTGCCCCTCAAGAGGCTTCTATGTGCCTTATGGTTTTCAAAACTTGTGTATGCATTTTAATTTTTCTGCCCCATGGAAAATGCTGTATTCACACACGGGGAGGCTCTGTAGGTACCTAGACCAATGTCTGGAGTGCTTCAGGTCCCCTGACCATATCACAACTGCATCACAGAGAGATGCTTACAGGCACAGCACAAATCAACCTAGTCAAAATGTACAACCCTTCCCTCTGTGCTCCCTATTCTGGGTTTTGCATATTCTCACTCCTCCACCATAATAATGTGTCCCCATCTGCAAAAAGTGTCTTAAGGCTCCATTGCTTGCTAACAACCACAACTCCTGCATGACAGATTAACCAGAAAGCAATAAGGAGGTTTTACGTGCACAGAAAGGAGTAGCCCCAGCAAACAGTGCTGGAAGCAGCAGCGAAGCCTCCCCACTGGAGGAAGGCTCAGCAACGGCAGCATGCCTAGTACAGCATCTCCTTCCCAAACACTAGCCAAGACTGGAAAGGACAGGATGGTCCACGGCTTTGGTACCCCAGCACTTGACAGAATAACTGAGACTTTCTAGTTAATCTAGTGGAAAGAGTTTTGTAACAACTTGAAGGAAGCAACATGAATATGCGGCAAATATAGACGAAACCTGCTGTCTATTGAAATGGCTCATTAATACTGCACAGACAAAGCAAATGACTGATGCTTACTGCAGAGTTACCAGTGAACATATCTGTGCTCAGATTATCGAAGCAGTGCAGAATATTTCACCCCATATGGTTTGCCTGAAGAGGCTGTTTCAGATAATGGTTCTCATGTTGTTTCCATGGAATTTCAATATTCCCCAGAAGATACTCGCTGGAGCACTCCAGAGCAACCTTGTGTCATTTGGTGCCGCGTGAACTAGCAGAATGCTGGGTACTTACAATTAAAAGTGGATTACAGAAAAATAATAATGAAGTTCAAATTTGAAAAAAAAAAAAGGAGCATGAGATGTTTTCACTGGAATCAGGTTACTAAACCTAACTTTCAACATAATTTTCTTAATGGAAAGTGTCACTCACAAAATAATTTTATGTACATGGATAAAATTAATCAAAATCACTGGAAGAAAAGAGGCACAAGATTAAGTATCCACAAAATATTCCTAGGCACCAGAGATCTCTTGGCAGGAAGGATGGAAGGAAAGAACTGGGACTCATGCTCCATCTGCTAATAATGAAAATGAAGAGATACAGTGGTGCGAGTACAAGAGAAAGGTTCACTAAGGAATAGCCCTTCAGATTGAAAGTGCTGTAACTGTAGTTATGAAAAAGAAAGCCACTGGGCTTTAAGGTACAAAGAACACAAAAACCATTCTACTCAGGCAAATCAAAGGGCCATGGACTCTCTCTGCTCACATCTTGTGAACAGTAGTGGGTGCTATGGAAAAACCTTACAGCATAGGATAGATATTCTTTTCCTGGATAATTTTCTGGATTGTAAGATAATAGCCTGTGGTCACCGGAATTCACAGTCCAAAGCAAACACAAGTGAAGAGAGGGAGAGGATACAGCATTGAAGCAGGGCTTTGTTGGTCCATGTGGGAGTACCTTCATGCATGTATCCCTACATGCATGTATTCTGCATGTTTACCTGCCCATATACTCCATCCAAGGACAGCACAGTGGTGTGAGGAGGCTGACATAAACAAGACATAACAGCTTTGATAAAGGAATGAGGATGTCAGAGAGATGGTGATGAAGCACAAGGTACACGAGAGTCTGGGAAGCATAAACAGCTTTTAAAAGAGAGGGCAGATTTGCCACCTGAACTTCAGTGATCGTGCCATATCTGTAAGCCCTCTTCTACTGCTCGCCTTACCTTCAGCCCTGCTGATGTGGTATCAAGATGCCTCTCCAGATGGAGGGAGCACAGGTCTGCCCTGCCTGGACAGAGCTCTTCCCCAGATACTGCTGCTGAAGACGACAGCATTCTGGTATCCTCATCCCCTTCTGTGGCCTGCTATCTACAAATGATGAGGTTACCGGTAACAGTAAGATGTTGTCATCGTTTTTATAAAGACCTTAAATAGACCGAGTCTGAACGCACACGCTGTGCTGGTGGTTTCATGTATTTGCTGCCAGACCTGCACAGGAGGCGCTGCATGGTGCTGGGCTCCATTCCATGTTCTTAACAGGCAACACACTTGAACGAGAACCAATTTTCCACCTCTATCCTGTAGACTTACCCTGTCCCCACCTGTGCCTGTCCAGATCTTTTTGCTTCTCTTCCTACCTTACACCTGCTTACCTTCTAAGTCCTCCCACCTGCCTTGCTTCGGAGGTCTGCTGGCACGTAGCAGCTCCTCTGCTGTGCGCTGCAGGTGAAATCCTGCTCATGCCTGAAGCCAGGAGTGGTGCTCGTTGTTGGACAAGGTCTCTGTGGAATACATAGCTGAACGCTGGCAAGTCTCAGCTGAACATACGTAGACTGACATGGTAAGAGACTAAGGACATGTCAGACTTCAAACGAAAAGAAAAAAGTGCACATCAACACTGGGTTTATTCCTGTCCTAAATTTCAAGCCCTTAATTCAATTATTAAGACTCTAGCTTGTCAAAAGTGGACTATATGGCATGACTATTGGGGTTTTTATTTTTATATGTATATATTCAATATTAAACATATAAGATATATGCACCTATTTAAAAAATTGGAAAAACAGTATCTTTTTCCCAATCCTTTCACCATTTTACCTGACACTTTGAAAAATGTGAAAAATACCAGACTGAGTCAGACACTCAACATGAAATCTTAAAACAATTGACTCGCGTGGTTAAGGTTTGGTTGTGGTATCAGCAAAGGAAAACAAAGACAGAAATGTCAAACACTAGTACTGCGTATAACTAGTTGTAAATCAATAGCCAGGAAAACTTCTGACCTACATGAACAGAAGCACGAAACAAAGAAACCTCAGAATAAAATCCATGGCTGACAGAGCTTAGCACAAGAAAGTTGTGTTTGCAAAAGAAATCCTAGCAACAGTACAGGGTCACTGCTCAGTGCAGACAGGAGAATTGTGAAGGATTATGCAGAAAATGCAGAAGTGTTCAAACAGACTTTTATTCGGTATTTGGGAAGAAGGATGATTTGCTTTCATTGCTTGAAGATGATGAAATACTTTCCAGTCTATTAGTAACTGAGAGAGATGTTAGAATCTATCAACAATGAACATTTTTAAATCAGCAGGCTCAGAAGCTCCAGCATAGTTGGCAGAGAAGCTCTCAGGTCCACTAACGTTGAATGTTAATAGCAGCAGAGCTGTAAATGCCCGACTTATAAAAATCTATTAAATGAGAAGGGAAGCAAAGGGAATCAATGAACCATCAGAGGAAAGAGCAACTCTGGGTCAAAGCAAGGGAGGGTTTTTTTCCATTCTATCTATCGTTACGACAGTCAAGAGTAACATGGAGTCCAGTTTTCCTAACAAACTGGAGCCACCATTGTTCCTGGGCTCATTTAACCTGACGGCTCTGAGGTACAGAGTTGTCACTCAGACCAAAGTTTTCCTCTTGGTAACAAAATTTTTACTTCTGGGTTAGCTTGAAACCTCCTGCTGGAGTTAAGAGAGTCAAATGCGAAAGGATAAAGAGATATGGGCTCAAGCCCTGCTCCCTGTTATTGCCCACATGCAAGGTCAGATGGTTTTCTAACCAGGTTGTAGGTTTTTTGTGAAGCTTTTCCTTGGGTGTCTACTTCTCTCAGTAATTGTGCATGAGAACTGGCTGGCTAGTGGCCATGAAATGTCCCAAACAGGCACACAGAAGCTCAGGGAGCAGCACAAAGTGCAGCGCTGCGGTATGGCTCTCCGAGCCAGGAGCGCTACCTCTCCCTAAACCGCACAAGCATCCATGCCTGTGTTAGCTTCAAGTACTTTAAGCAAGCTTGACTCCCTCTTCTTTGTAACACGGTGCAGTTAGAAGTGAAGTGAATTAAATCAGTGTATGCTTTGCACCGCTAGGTAAGCTAATTCAAACAACTGAATGGGGCTAGAAAGCATTATCAGGTGCTAGAAGTCATTACTGCTTCAGGATAGTACCAAAATACATTATACATGCCCAGCTGTGCACAAAACTTTGTCTTTGGAACTTACTGATGTTTTCAACCCCCCCCAAAAAAGCGTTGCACTAAACAAGCTAGCGCATAGTGGAAGTTGTAATACACTCTGTTTGATCTCCCATTTAATGTAATGAGGCTTCACTAAAAAAAAAAAAAGAAAAGCGAAAAAAAAAGATTAATCAAAATCCTATGTGAATTTATTTATGGATCACAAAAAAATGTTTCTAGAATATCCAAGACATGGTCGAGGGATAAAGTTAGATGAAGTTAGGATTTATCTCGATTACCTAACCTGGCATTAAAATCCTTTCCACTGATCAGCAAACAGAGGGATAAAAAGATTTCAGACACATTATGTAGGTCTGGAATAATTCCCAGTACGAGTTCCTATAAGAAGAGGAATTGTGGGAGGAATACAAATATTAATCAGAAGAAAAGGTTCTAAATTGGGAAACTGCTCTGGCAATGAGACAAAAGTCTAAGTCATTAGTGTAACAACCTCTAATCCCTATCAGAGCAGCCAGTCTCATGACAGAGATGGACGTTGAAATGGCTTTCTCCATAAATATTTCAGTTTTGATTAATTCTAACATTCTGTGTCTGGATGTAACAAATATGTTGTGAAATATATCATGAAAAAACAGAGACATTTGGCTGAACAATCCAAAACCGTGTAGAAAACTCATTTTCTAGGAAACGGGGAAACAAATTTTAAAGCTGTTTTCTTCTTAACTCAATGCAGAAAATTCCCCAGTGTCCAACTCTTCAAAATAACTTCTCCCCAAAAAGCAGCCTATCTAATTAAGTCCAGAACCACGCTACCATTTTGACCCTGATTTCCATTGCCAACTCCCTGACAGGCACCAAAATACCTTATTAAACTTTTCCAGGGATAGCCGTTCTGATTTATAAAAAATAAGTAAATATTTTCTAGGTCAGAAATGCCAGGAACAGTCCTGCGGTCACAGAATTCAAACACAGCATCAGGCAGTAAGCTCAAAGTCCTGCTATGGTGACAAGTACTCATGTAAAGCAGATCATCCCTATCCAGAGACTGAAGAACATACATATGCATACCAAAGCTCTGAGATTACTCCGAGCACTCTCTTTTTTGCGTGTAATTACAAATCTTTTCCTTTCAGAGGCTGTGCCAGCCTAAGAAGCTCCTGTGACAGCCCCACGGTTGTGACAGTACAACTGTGTTGGGGCTACATACAAAAGCAGATCAAGGTGGATCCCGGGTAAGAATAGCCCTGTTTTGGGAGAAGTATTTTTCAGGCAGCCCCATTCTCTGCCCCAGGTTCCTGGGCAGCCTCACCGCTGTCCTGGGTTGAGCAACACAGGACTGATTTCTCTTTCAGTAATTTTACTTTTTGGTAAGGTCTCTTCTAATGCTTGGGAAAACTGCAATTTTAGAAGACTCTATTGTCTGAATTTGTGAAAATATGTACTTTATAGCCAGCTACGGTGTGTGGGTTTCAAGGTCTCGGTGTTTTCGAGCTCACCAGGTGTGGGAATGAGGGGGAGCAAGACCCTGACACTTGACCCAAGCTGGCCAACAGGATTATTTCATACCGTGAATGTCACATTCAATATAAATTAGAAAGTTTGCTGAGGAGTTCTCTCTCTTCCTCGATGGCTGCAATCCTGAGAACTTCTTGCTGGAGCTCTGAGCCCTTCCCTTCCTCCTGAAGCCGCAGTGCTCGCAGTGTCCCACATTTGCTGTCCCACGCTGGGAGTGCACAGCTTCTACTGATAGAATCATAGAAACATAGAACCATTATGGCTGGAAAAGACCTTTACGATCATCAAGTTCAACGGTTGTCTAACTCTTCCAGGCCCACTTCTAAAACTTGTCCCTGAGCACCATATCTAGATGGCTTTAAAATACACCCAGGGATGGCGATTTGATCACTTCCCTGGGCAACCTGTTCCAGTCTTTGGTAACCCTTTCAGTGTAGAAGTTTTTCCTAATGTCTAACCTAAACCTCCCCTGCCGCAACTTGAAGCCATTTCCTCTTGTCCTATCGGTTGTAACTTGTGAGAAGAGACCAACGCCCGCCTCTCTACACCCTCCTTTCAGGTAGTTGTAGAGAGCAGTAAGGTCTCCCCTCAGCCTTCTTTTCTTCAGACTAAACAACCCCGAGTCCCTCAGCCGCTCCTCATAAGACTTATTCTCAAGACCCTTCATCAGCTTCGTCGCTCTTCTCTGGACCTTCTCCTGGGCTGAGTATAATCCTCATACATTTTATATTAGTATCAGGATCAATATTGGCTCTTCAGTATTATTAATGTTAATTATTTAGACTTATTCTATTGAATCTGTTTATATTTCAGCCCTCGGGTTTCCTTGGTTTTCCCCGATTCCCCTTCCTGGGTGAGGAGAGGTCATCGGGTGATAGAATAATTGTCTGAACGACAATAAATTGTCGTGGGTTCCTCAAACCATAACAATCATGATCAAAAGGGATTGGGGGCAGAAGGGGGTGCAAACTGCTAAAGTCTCACACAGGCACTGGAAGAAGTGCACCTAATCATGGTCTTTGGTTGAGGTGCTTAATAAAGCAGGGGTTTCATGTAGGAGTGGGAGGCTGCAGTGTTTTTCTACCAGGCTCATGGACATGAGGCTCAGGCCCTTGGGTTGTTCTGGGAGAGGATGCTACTTCCCGAATCAGCAACAGCAACTCCCACCAGGACTTGCACGTGCTTACAGTAAGTTTCACTTTGAGCTAATGAATGGTTCCCCTTTAAAAAAAAAATAAAAAAAATCCCCAAAGTACTAACAGATTTTACCATGTTACAGCTCGGCATGCTTTACAATAAAGGATATAAAAGTTGCCATCAAATTTACCCTCACTTCTGATGCTATTATGGGCTTCTTATGTAATACTGAAGTGTATTTTAAAGACAGCTGCATTAGATTCCAATTTTGCTTTTAAGTAGTGCTACCAATCTAATTAAATCATCATTCTCTGAGTTCGCACCCTGCCGATGAGCAATACTGCTTTGCAGAGTACTCCGAGTCCTTCTGAGGTGTGTGCAGCCAAATTCATGGCTGCCTAAGCACGCAGAAAATACCTGCAACCACTTAAGAGACAGGTGGAAATACCCTGGGGACAGCCAGTGGACTAACTCAAAACAGAGACAAGTATTTCTCTGAAGTACAAAATGAACGATGAAAATATATCCAAACAAAATGGAAAATGAAAGCAGGATTGAAAGACGAAAGTTTGGGACCACTATACACGGCTTTATACTAAACTAAACTTATCTACAGTGGTAGCCACACTCATAATCCCATTCTACCCCATACCGGAAGGCTGGAGATGTTCTCCAGCCTTACTCTCCACAGCCCTGCTTATCCTGTTAGCTGTTCCTCTGAGACAATCCATCCAAACTGACCATGTTTGGGTCATTATTGATTGCATTCAGGATCCTGTCTGCAACTTCAGTAATGACTGAAATACCGCTGGTCAGGAAGTTTGGACAGAGCGAGACAATCTGAGCTGAATGTGGTAGCAATTTAAGTCTTCAAAAACCACTAGAGCAATCTCTAGTAAAGATTAGATTCAGCAGGTGAACTCTAGTACCTACATTTCAAGCCCCAGGCAGCAGCGTAACCAGCCGCAAGCCCTGGGAACAGCTGTACTGCTAGTGGTTTCCAGGATTTTCTTCATTCAGTCAACTCTGAGGTGCTGAAGACCAAACACTGCTTCTTGTTTCCATGTTCTGGACGTTACCTATGCTAATAGCTATTGTTTTATGGCTATCACCAGTCTCCCTCCTTTTCTAAAATTTCTGCACAGGATTTCT
This sequence comes from Himantopus leucocephalus, assembly GCA_003993805.1. NCBI lineage: Eukaryota > Metazoa > Chordata > Aves > Charadriiformes > Recurvirostridae > Himantopus > Himantopus leucocephalus. Next base: position 419,295 of record RSEF01000013.1, on the reverse strand, counting down.
CTCCCTCCCTTTCCCTCTTCTTTCCGCAAAGTCTACGCCGGAGTATACACCACAATTTCTGCTCCTGAGATCCCAGTTGTGGTTCTCTCTTCATGGTGTCCTACTGACCACAAGAACAGCTGTTGGTGGGGTGCACAACAGTTTCTCACTCACGGTCTCTGTTCTGGCCTAGAAATTGCCTTTATTGTCCTACTTAGCTGCCTCAGAGTCCTTCCTGTGTACCTCTACCTGGCTTTTGACAGCTGAATGAGCTTTCGTAATTCTGTTTGGCAGGACACTGCCTTCCCATCAGCCTTCCAGAAACTCTTAATTCATTTATACTTTTGACCTACACAACAGACTCTGGCAATAAGTTCTACAATTTAATTATATGTTACATGAGAATGTATGACTTTCTGGTTTAGACTTGATGCCTAATAATTTCATGGGGTATCCTTAACTCCTCCTATTCTTAAAAAGCATAGCCATCCCCTCCTCCATTGTTTCCTAGCTAGCTAGGAGATCTCTGTCCCATGCCTGACTATTTTCTCTGTTCTGATATGAAAACCATTCTGTCCTCATCCACTTTCTGTGGGCGGAACTCAGATTAAAAAGCTTTGATTTCGTGCTGGAGTTTAGATATCTACCTCATAGATTGACACCTACAGGTAGAAACCTAAATTTAGGTGCCTAAATCTCTGAGCTAAATAACTCCCACCCATCCTTTTTAGTTCTATTTTATTCTTTATGAGACAGGATGAACAGAACTGCACATATTAATCAATACGTGGGTTTGCCAAACATTTATACAGTGACATAATCACATAATCATGTTTTTCTTTTCCTTTTTTCCTTTTCTAAAAATTTCTTTCATTCAGTTTGAATTTTTTATTGCTGTGGTCACTGCATCAATGTTTTCACGGAGTTATCCTACAGCAACTCCATTTCTGAGTGATAATAACACAACATTCAATCCCTAATTGAGGAAATATAATATTTAATTGAATATGTATATTCTCAGACAAACTACTCTGCATTTATTAGCATTGACTTTCACATGCCATTTCTGACACAGTCACTCACTGCCGCGAGAACCATCTGCCACTCTTCTCAGGGTCAGATTTGACTATCTCAGCTAAGTTTTTGTCATCCACAAACCTTGTCACTGCAGTATTCACCCCCCTTTCCAAATCGTTTACAGGGATATCGAAAAGCACAGGGCCTAAATCAAACAGTTGCGTGACTAAGCTGTAGAGCTCCTTTCACTAGGAAAACTGATCTTTTCTCCCACTTTTTGTCCCATTTTGTCTCCATCTTATTTACTTACAAGAGGACATCTTATTATCTCAGCTTAACTACTTTAAGAGTCTTTGCAGAAAGACTTATTGACATTTGTTTGGAAGTCCGTACACACTTTATCAACTAGATCAGCCTTACCTACAAGCTTGTTGACGTCTTCAAAGAGTTCAAACAGATTTATGAGACATGGTCTCCTTCTGCAAGAACTGTAATGACTTTTTCCAAATAAATCACATTTATGAAATTGTCTACTGGTTCTCTTCTTTATTATTGTAGTTTTTACCCACTTATTCAGTTTGGAAGTGAGATTTACTGATGTGTGGTTTTCCACATTTGTCCTGGAGTCCTTTTTCTCAAGGCTGAAGACACATTTGCCACTTTCCATCCTTCTTGCAGTGTGGTCAACTTAAATGACACTTTTCATGCTACATTTAGCTTTCTCTTAATCTAGTGTTTGAGGTCTTTCAGAACTCGTGATTGAGTATCATCTTATCTTGGTGCTTTCTTACTGTTCATTTTATTGATTTCTTCCAAAATGTCCTCTGCTGAAACTTCATTTAGGGACAATTCCTCATGCTCTCCACTGCTTCACCACTAATGTACCCCTTCCCAGCCTTCCACTACAATTTGTTCCCTATTATTACAGTTTCCTACCCTTCTGCCAAGTTTCTGAGGCATTTATTATGTCAATAACTTCCTCTAAAATCAGACATTCTAGTTCACCTCTTTTAGGCTTCAGAGTTGCAGCATTTGGATAGATGTATTTCTACATTTTTTATTGATCTAGTTGCCCATTTTTCATGGGGCCTGCTTAGCTGGGACTTTAATTGCTGAGACCATTCTTTGCTATTTCCTTCCTCAATGTTATTGATTTCAGTTCCTTCCATTTTTCTAAATTACAAGAATTTTCTTATTTCTTTTGAAGGGGAGTTGCAATCTTGAACCATGTGCTGTTGCTTATTTGGTGAGTTTCCGCAACTGTCAACTATAAAAATACCTCATTGCTTTTGAATGTTAAAACCTAGTTTGCAGTCTAGTTTCACATTGATTTATATAGCTTATCTGTCTTGTAAAAACTACCTCACCAACGACCGAGAATCTGCCTGTCTGGTACTGTGACAATTTATAACACTGTGATTCCACTTTCAAAATTTCTTTCCTACTCATCCCTCTGCCACCAGTACCCACATCATTCAAAACACAAGCTCCCTCCAGCACTAAGCGTGGACACAAGAGTCCAGCAAAGGCCTCAACAGCACTGCAGAAAATGAGACTTCCTCCCATGTTTTAATAAAACATTTCATTAACACCTCCCAGTATGAGACTTTCGTGATTGCTCACTCATGTTTAATTTTTTATTTTCTCTAATTCCCACGTCCTTTCCTGGCATGCTTCAGGCAGTCAGTTATACCTTTTTTTTATATATATTTTGGTATTTGTTTCCTCTTTCTTAAATGTGGCACACAGCACTTGTTTCTTTTTATTTCACAGTGTTGATTTCTGGATCACTTTCTCCAGTTTCTCAAGATTATCATTAGTCTGATCCTGACCTTTATCCTCTCACTTTATCCACAAATTTTATGAGTTCTTTGTTAAATCATATAGGTCACTAATTAAAAAACTGAATAGAACTGGGCCCAGGACATACGCCAGCAGGACTCCAGTCAAAATAACCTCCCAGTCTGACAATGTACCATTGCCACTCACATTAGGGTAATATCACATACCTTCTAAATGATGAACCTCAAGCTATGAACTGCGCGGGGCCTGCCAGGACAATGAATTTGGCTGTGGTCTCCCCTCACTCCTTTCCGGATCCAGGCTAGAGTCCACAGGGAGGAGGGCTGCCCACTGGATGGACTATTTCAAGTATGCTGCAGGCCATTTTTGCTGGGAGCCCACTTAGTGCCTCTGATCATGGCAGTATGTGAATCTGTCAGCACATATGCAATAAATCTCATTGCCCCAGGAAGCACTGGCTTTTCTATGCTTGCACAATACAGTTATGCATTAGAGAAAGGGCTGCAACATATGGTCTCTCCCTTATACAGAAACAAGGTAAGTGTCTCACCCAGCCAGAAATACTGGGCACACTGATATAGACCATATTTCTTTAGTCTGCTTCTGAGAGAATCATGTGGAACAGTTTCAAAAGCTTTCCTAAAGCAAAATATGTCCCATCTGCTGCCTCCTCTTCATCTACTAGACATTATTTTCTCAAAGAAGGAAATTAGAGTAAGATCGCATGATTTATTCTTGGTAAATTTATGTCTTTTTTTTTTTCTTTTTTCTTTTTATCTTCTATTTGCTTTAAATTGATCACGTAATGTTTTTTCAGACTTATTTCTCAGAATAGGAGTCTCTAATTCCCTGATTTCTCTTTTTCAAAAAAAAGCATTTGCCTTTCTATAGCGCCCAGTGATCTTACCTGCCTTCCAAGAGCTTCCAGGGTAGTCACTAATGCTTCAGTAATTGCTTCAGCTACTGTCTTCATTGCCCGCATGGCTCTCACAGCACATACTCAGAGCAGTTTGAGGCCAGAGCTTCTAATCTGGAGGAACAAAGAGAGAACAAATATAAGGCACAAAAAACAGTGTAAAAGGGCGTGAGGTTCCAGGCCAGGCTCAGATTGCTTGCTCTCCTCTTGCCTCGGAGGAGGCTCAGCCTCCTCTCACAATGGGTAGTTTAGCATAGCGTAGAATAGCATAGCACAGCACAGCCTAGTATTAACATAGCAGGAAGCTGCCTTCCAGCTGAGGAAAAGCAAGCTGACAACTCCAGGAAGGCTATATCTAAAATACATTTTCAGTTGAGAACTTTTGGTCTCCTGTGCTGATGGGAATTTAAATACCGGGAGCATACCAGCAGCCGTGCATGTGATGACAGAGATTTGCTGACTTGTAGGCAGAATATGAAGGAGTCTTTCATGAGACACCTAGGTGGATGCTCGAAAGTGCTGGGGAGGAGCACGAAGTCCTACTGCATGTCACAAATTTTAAAGGGAAATGCAAGCGAAGGATCCTGGAAGGCAAAGTCAGACTGCTGGCTAGAAGATTTAGCCCCAGGGTACTGTTGACAGTTTCTCTGAAATCCTTCCAGTTATACACACAACTCCAATTAGGCAGAGGGGAAGAAGACACTATCCGGAGGTGACGGTTTCCATCAAAAGTCAAAAGTGAAATCAGACTTTTCACAAGGAAAACATATATGATGTGTTTAATTAAATGGGAGCTGGGGGAAATCTGTCATGAGCTAAGGCAAACAGATTGCTAAGGGTCGGTAAAACAAAAACACTCTGTGTATCCAGCTAGTTCAGAGAAAAAGCTTAGTACAGGGATAGGAACAGTTCGTAGGTGAAATTTTATTATATCGAAATGACATTGGGCTAAGAAGCTAAACAAAGGTGCCCCCCAAATTAAGAATTATAAATGCATGCATATAAAAACTTTTTTTTTAATAAAAAAAAAAAAGCTAGGTGAAGTAAAAGACAGTTAATAAAATCAGATCTTGACACAGCAGAAAATAGTGACAAGACCAACGGTATACCATAGTATGTATCCATAAACTACACAGAAGAGAGTATAACTATAAAAGCGAAAGATTTTTTTTTTTGTATCAAAGCAAACGTTTCAAGGAATCTAGTCAGACTAAAATTCTTACTGGAAAAGACTATACACTGAAAGTGTCTGGCAGTAAGAATGTAAATATATGAGTAGAGTTATCCCATCAGTCACCAGAGAAAGAAGACTGAGTGCTTAATGTTGAGAGGTGAAATACTAAACACGGGGACTTCTATTATTCATAAATAAATCGATATAATGGCACGCAGGAAAAAAAAAGGTTAGAGAACCAATTTATAGAAACACAGTATGACTGCTTTTCAGAACTATTAGATCCTGAACATCCAAGAAGAGAGGCTGCTCTCTACTTAATATTATGCAAGGTACAAGAGGAGTAAGTTCAAGAAGAGGCAGTCAATGAACCAACGGAGAATATGGGCTGCTCTTAGAGAACAGAAAACTCTATCTTAGAGTGCAACGGTTATGACTTAGGAGGTCTTAATGGGCAAGGAGCTCCCCACAAACGCTCAAGGTAAAAGCATGATAAAATGGGAGAAGTGATTAGAAATAAGGAATCCGTTCAACCTCTGGGTACAGCCTCATTGAAACCACTAGTATATCTAATTCTGATGTTCACATTTAAAGCTGTTGAAAGATTAGATTGGGGGCAGAAAAGAGCCATAAAAAAGTATATGAGGAGAGAAGAACATGTAACTGGGAAACTTAAACAGCTCAATTGTGGGGCGATTCGATAAATAGTTTCACAAGGGGAAAATATCAACCAACACTTTTTAATCTAGCAGAGACAGAAGAAAGACTAAGGGCTGAAAAATGAAAGTGATTCAAACCAGAAATGAAACACACATTTTTTAACAGCAGTGATGATTAAATTTGGGAACAAACTACCACCTGAAGTGATGGATTTTGCAACTCTTGACATCTGGAACATATGTTCCTGTGAAAAGTTCAAGTTTTGATAAATAAGAATTTTTTTTTCCCTGAAAAACAATTTTGTCAGAAAATTCTTAGCCACTATTTGGGTTTCTTGTCCTCCTTAAAAGGATATAAGATGAGCCAGAGAAACAGCTTTGTACATTAAAAGTTGGTCAAAATGATAATTAAAAGCAGAATAATGGAATTCCTAGATAAGGAGTACGACATGGTAGGAGCTAATTATCACAGTGTCTGTAATGAAAATTTTGCATCACTAATATTTCAGAATTATTTGAACATATCTTTATAATAATGATCAAAAGGGAACTGCTTGACATAATCTACTTGAACATTCAAAACCCTTCCAACAGTCTTTCTCAGGCAGGGCCTATTCCAGAAGAATCCTGCATGGCCCGATATTGTGGATGCTACAGAAATCCAAAGCACAGACCAACATGCAAAGACTACGCTAATGGCCAGAACACCGCCTAATACCACAAACAGGTATTTCACTACGAGCTTTGGCTTTCATGTGGAGGTGCTAAGTGGCACTATTCCAAGTATAATTTTTGTAATTGCAATCAAGGCACCAAGAACTCTTGCATAAGTGCTTTTACTACACTACAGGAATGAAATATGACACATAAGGCACTGACAACTTGTAGAGCGTCATTAAACATACCACCATCATTAACAAATGTGCCAAGGAAGGCTAGTATATCTGCACGTAATTCAAGCGGAGGAGTTGGGCTTCACATTCTTTTTTTTTTTTTTTTTTTGAGTAAAATACTTTAGAAGACTCCAGCTTATCCTGAGTCAATAGAATGTGAAGCATCACTGAAAAAAACCCCATCCTCCTGGGATTTCTCATTGGACTGAGAATTGTGGCACTTCTCAGTAAATGTCAGGCTTATCAGTGTTGTGAGTAAGCATCAGTTAGCTCTCAAACAAGCTGACTCTGTTCATTTTTCTCAGAACTGTATGTAATATTCTCCTGGCAAGGAACAGCTCTTTTAGTAGACTGCAGCACAAATTTGTAAAAGAAGCTCGCCTCAGCTCTGATCCAAAAACCAAGAGAGCTAAAAGAGATTAGATGGCTGTAGAAAAATCTGCTTTTTGACTACAAACCCTGGATAATTTGGAATTAAAAGGATAAAAGAAATACAAATTTCTCCTTTTCAGATCATAACAGATGCGCTAATTGTAAGAAAACTTTCTTCTTAATAATTGTTTACCTACTTCAAATTAAATCAGTAGCTTCAAGTGTATTTTTGACCTGTGAGTGGTTAATGACATCAATATTTGCAATACATTTTCATCCCTTTATAAAGATCCTTTCTTTATTTCCACCATGTAGCTTTTCTCTTTATATTGCTAGATGAGACCTAGCAGCATCGTGGTGAGATCTTCATTAGCATTCAAATAAAAATTCATTGTTTGCTTGTATAGTGGGGAGATGAGTTCAGCGTTCACTGTTCAGTGTTCACCGTTACCATCAGAAGTGTTTACATTCATATCTATGTTTCATTTTCTTTTGACAGAATATAACAAAGCACAAGAAAGGCTGTACTGGGTCAGATCGAAGGCTCCTCTACTGCAGCATCTGGTTTTCAATACAGATGCCTGGGGAAGGAGTTTAAGAACATACGATGCATGCAGCGGTGCTTTTATGGAATATTATTCTGTTTTCCAACAATATGTGTCTTGGGACTTTTTGAGTCACAATCCTTGGTTTTACTATTTAACAGGTTATGCTTTAACTTCTCTCCATTAACTTTCCCTGTTACCCCTGGAGCACAAGTAAACTTTGAGCACCCACAATATCCTATGGCAAAGGATTTTACAGCTCAATTACAAGTTTTGTAAAGAACCATCAACCAGATTGAACTGATTTCTAGTTGTTGCTTTGGAAGAGACACTAAAGCGTCTTCTCAGTTCAGAGAGAATGCGGCGAGGGGGATGAAAGTGAGATTTATAAAATCCTGGTCACAGTAACAATAGGTGGATAGTGCAGACAGATGGACCACTGGTCTGACCCGCTAGAGCATTTCTTATGTTGTTACGACTAGGTCATCTTAGCTGCATTTTCAGGACCCTTTCAAGAGCTCTAATAAATTTGTGACATGTGGTTTCTCGCTAGAAAAACATTCCCTAATATGTTGGGGTTTATCCATTTAATAATTTTTTTCTCATAATTTCTACTCATTTGCTCAGTACAGACTCCAGTGTGACGGTCTGCAGTTCTCCACTTCGCTCCTGGGGACCTTCTCAGGGATTGTTGTCACATTTACCATCTTCCATCCCTCCTGCAGGGAGACTGATTTAAGTGACGGGTTACACACTATAGTAGCTCCATAATTGCATATTTGTTTTCCTCCAGAGCTCTTGAGTGATTACCATATGGTCTTGGCAATTTCTGACTCCTCATCTTATCAATTAGTCCTAAAATGCATTTTATTGTCATTTAATTTGAGACAGTTCCTTACACTTGTCCCGATAAGTTTGGATCTCATGGGAGAATAGCCTACCTCAACCACAGTGAGCACCAAGGGAAAGCTTCAGTTTACTTTCCAAAAGCAGTTTTCGTCTCTTACAGTAATTCTTTTAGAGACTGGTCATCTGTTGACCAAATCTCTGGAAAAGTACCTGATTCTGGCAATTTTGAAAATATTTTTACTGGTATTTTTATTATTCCTTTAGTGAGTTTGCACCGTAAAATTTTCCCTAGCCTGCCCTACAGATTTAGCTTCACAGTTAACGCTTTTTTTTCCTGTTTTTTTTTTTTAAATAGTTTCTTTATTTGCTCAGAAATCCCTGATTTTGAATACTTTCTCCCACTTTGCTGTTAGAATATTGCCTTTTTGGTCCCTCATAGAATTATTTCACTTAGTGATATATTGCTGTAAGCTTCAGACGGGGTGTTTTTATCTAGTTTCTCATCTTCTGCATCCTTATAGCAGCTGCTTTTAATTTCCTTTTAAGAAGCTCCCCTCCCGCGCTTTTGAATAGGTGCCATTTTTAAGTTAGGTATTACTGTGAGGTAGCTGTGGGGGAAAATCAAATAATCCTAAGATCAGGAATCCCTCTGAAAAAAAAGACAGGTATCCACCAAGGTGTTTTCAAAGACGGAAGGCTTTGGAGGAAAGAGGACATCTAACACCTCCAGCTGGAAAGGGAAGGATGGAGAGGCCTCTTGCCATGGCACAGCAGGGACCTGGATGCTGGGTGAGACAAGGAGAGGAACCTCTAGCGCCAAGATTTCAACAGGGCCTGCAAGGAGGCTGCATCACAGCCAGGTAAAAAACAGGTGGGAATGCGGAGAAGCAATTCCCAAAGGAGGATTCACATTCAAAAGCAGGAATGCACCTGTGTCAGCAGAATGATGTGAACTCACTCATTCAGAGAGGGGAGCCGGAAAGATCCTCCGTTATTACAGGGTCTCTATACTCACACAAGTGGTGCACATGGAACGGAGCTGTCATACGTGGCCTTTCTTCAGCATGCTGGATCATTCTTCTGCTAGGCCAGCTCTGGGGAGGCCGTGGCAAGCTTGGGGTGAAAGCCCACATGCATTTCCCTATGCCACGGCTCCCACCTCTGCTGCAGTACCCAGTACCCTTGTGGCTTACAGGAATTAATGATTCATGGATGATGGGAAAGCTGAGTTGCTTTTCTGGGTGGCTGTCATCCAGCTCACCTGGAAGAAATGATCTCACACCAAAAAAAAGAGGGGTTGGTCCCCATGGGATGCAGCGTGGGCCATACACCTCTCTCTGCAAGGGCAAGCAGGCAGGCAGGTCAGCTCTCTGGTCGCTGTGTCACTGGCTGGTGTCATCCCACACTTGGACGTGACAGCGGTTGGTCAACCTCAGGGTACTTAGGATACACGTCTGTCCAGGCAGCTTTCTGCTCACAGATGTAGGTGTCTCAACACAGCAGCACCCTGTCCGTGGGGACAGGCTCCCTCCTCATGCAGACAAGGTTTACAAGATGCAATGTAAATGGAATAGAAAGCAGGCAGCTGGCAGAACCCCGGCAGGCCTGCAGACCCATGACGACGCAGAGACAAATCTACCAGATGTTTCAGCCTCACAAGGGAGCCACACGCCTGTCCTACTGCAGGAATTGTGGTTTGCCTCCTGTTGTGTTGGCTTCCTGCACGAACGCTGGTGGTGGTTTGAGAGTTACTCCCCCTTCCTAAAATTGGTGCTACCATAGGTTTGTGTAGTTAGTGAATATTAACAAGCAATAAATCAGAGATTGGATAAATGCTGTGCTCCACTCTTCCTCCAGTGTGGCTTGTTTACACTGCTGCGCTGCAATCTGAAAAATGCCATCTATAATGAATACTAAATAGTGGGAGTCTTTTTCTCAGCAATGTGTTACTAAACCTGATTGCTGTGCAGTGTAATATGCTGGGAGAGAGCAGGGGCTTGGCTGTTTCTCTGTTTCATGCAGTCATAGAAACTGTCAAGCTTAGGTGCCTCTGTGATCTCCAAGCAGCACGTTTCCCTACACCCTTTCCTAGCTACCCATTTATTTTTAAAATGTTCCATTGTTACTGTAGCTCAGTTCTTTCAGCCAATTTTAATGTCATTATTATTTCGGTCTCTTTAAAATTTATCTACTTATGCAATTTTAATCTTTTTTTTTTTCCAGAGCAATTCATAGTAATATGTTAACAGCTGCCTTGTAATGGAAGTCACCTACAGTTAATACTCAGAAGTCCTCGCTATTAAGAAATGACTCACCTCTGTGTTATAAAATCTGTACTGCATTGCCTTGCACCCCCCTCCTCAGTACATTCACACATGTCTCCACTTCATCACCAAGAACATTTCCGACCTTGCAGTGTGTACCTGCCTGTGGAGGGTACATGCAAAACCAAAGGACACCAGGAAGCAAGAACACTTTTCTACACACAAATGACTTCCAGAGTACCTCTACAACTCCTTAAACTTAAAGGACCAGGAAGTAGAAGGGGATCTATATTACAGAAGATGGTGAAAAAAGAGACGAAAGAAGAAAGAACCGTAACAGGGCCCCCGCTCACACCTCAAAATTCCTGCAGCCAACATGGAACATATTTGCCTCTGTTTTGGGAGTTTGATGACACTTTTGATTTCCTTCCTTTGCCAGCAGTTCTGTCTTCCAAACAGTTCAAGGCAAGACCACGATGATAATTCTACATAACAAAATGCACAGCAGAAATGGTGCTGACCCAAAGGCTTGTTAACACATAGCATAGATAAGAGTTTGTTGGGTGGTATTTTTTTTTGCCCTTTAGAATGCTGAAGTCAGGCAAAATCAAAGTTTCTGAAGAACAGTAAATCATTCATCCCAATGCAATGCATATTCTTTCTTCCTTGACCCTTACACTGGAGTGTTCATATAAATATACATACACTTCCTATACGCACAGTATCAAACACTCCAGCAGAAGTGCTACAAGACGAAGTATAACACCTTGCTTTGGTAAGATCAAACTTACAGTCACGTGGGCACATTGAACAGGAGATACTAAAACTCATCACACACGCACTTCTCGTTGAGCTGTGCAAAGGTCATTCTGTTCTGCGAATAAGCCCGTGTCAACAGTGAGCATATATTAGAGTTCAGAAAACACTTTGCTGAGGAGATCCAGGCTTTCTGGGTTAAAAGGTTATGAAATTTAGTCTAATCTCTATTTCTATTTTCTTAGATGTTCACTACCAATCTATTATAGGCAAAGAAGTCAGTGCAGCCCAAAATTAAGGTTTCCCAACTTCTTCTTTTACATGACCCTGATCATATTTCTACAAGACTGTTCAGACTTGTAGTTCAAACTCTTCAGAATTCTCCCAAGATAGCCTGAAATTTCTTTTTTAAATTAAGCTGATTTGCATCATAGTTTCTCAGAGTGAAATAAAATAATTTCTTTTTGTGAAAACGTTCCTTCCACGACTCTCCTGAGAACCTTTTGTGTCTCTGTGCTTTATCACAGGAATTTCACATTTGGCACAGGGTTTCTCCTGGTAAGAGGTTTGTATCTGTTATCTTCACAGCTGTCCCCAAAGTTTTTACACTTTCAAACAACTGGAATCACTAGTGGTCATCTTCTACAAGTCAAACAGAATAACTAAGATACCAAAAGATTTAACCTCCACAAAAAGAAAAACACCAGAATAATCTGAATGATTTCTAAGCACACAGAAATTAATAAGGAGATGAGTACTCGTCAATGTGAATTCCTCAGGAACAAAACAAGCTGACTCAATCTAATTTCCCTCTCCGATGGATGAGACTTTTTGGATAGGGAAGAAAGAGCAGATACCACATACCTCAATGTCACTGAGGCTCCTGACATTGTCCCGCGTGACGTTCATGAGTGCAGGAATGCCCTGGCTGAAGTCACGACAAAAATCTGGTTGGAATCCACACTCTGAGAGTAGTTTCCAAGGGTTCACTGTGAAATTTAAAGGACAAATTGAATGGTTAGTCAGCTGTTCATAAGTTCCATTCAATATTTTATTGATAACCTGGATGAAGGAATGGACTGTGTGTTTATTAAATCTGCCAAGATTAAAACTGTGATGAGTAGCTACAAATACATGGGGGACAGCAGTATTAAAAACTTTTGACAACTTGGACAAGTTGTCTATAAATACAGGAGTCATCTCAATTGTAAAAAGCGTAGCGTTTTAACTTAGGCAGGAATAAAGTGCACACATCCAGGATAGATATCAGCTGGGCAGAAAGCAGTCTGGAAAAAAAGAGATCTGAAGGTTCTGATAGATCACAAGCTGAACAGGGGTTATTGTCCTGAGCAAAGAGAAAACACTACACAGACATATTAACAGAAGAATTACCTGCAAGACATCTTGCAGGTCCTTTTGCTGCACCCCGTATTAGTAACACCTCAGTGCAGAGGCACCTCTAGTCTTGAGTACTGCTCCTCAAGAATGGTTCACAGGCTAAGCAGCAAGAATAACAGTAATGGTCAGAGGTCTGGAAAACATGGCCTGAATCAGGAGACTGAGAACAGGACGTGCTCAAAAGAGAGATGACCATGGAGAGATGCAGTAACAGTCCTGACAGAGTCGGGATCGGTGCAGTAACAGTCCTGTAGCAGATAAAAGTCTGCTACAAAATGGAAGAGAAACAATAGTTCTGCACATGTCAGGAATGTCATAAACAGATCTGAGTCTGTCATGGAAGAAGGAGATGGACTAGATGATCAGCTGAGATTTCTTCCAGCTTCACTTTTCAACGATTCTGTACTCAGCTGATGCTGATTAGAGTTTGTCTGTACTCAATTTGTCCTGATGTACCCCAGTGACTTCATACAGTAATTGCTCATGCACATTTACATCATTTCTGCATTAACATCATCATTAAGGTTACAGTGTTTTACGTTCATCTTACCATCTTAAGACCATTTGTCTTACAAATACCTTATCAAAATGCTATTTGCCAAACCAGCTTGACTCACAACTCATTAATCAAAAACCATTTTAATAATTAATCCTTAAATAGTAATTCAATAAAATCTTTGTATCTTGATTTTCCTTTCTAACCAGCGCAATGGGCAAAAGAGTTTGTAATCATTTGGCACCACTACTCTCAGACTCAAAGAACCTAGATTAGAGCTGCTGGTGCCAGTCTCCCACTCCACTGCCATAACTTCAGAAACTACTACAATTTTAGAAAAAATTGTATACACCTTGCGCCTCTCAGATCCAGATTCTTACAGAAGACACCAAATCACTGCTGCTGCCATTAGCATCCAGTCCAATCCCTGGCACAAAAGCAGGACCAGCACTACCTATGTCCACTCTGAAATCGAAGAGATGTACTTAAAATTTTCCCCAGATGACCCATTTCAGTGATTATACCTCCCCTATTAACAACGTATTCCTAACGTTTCTGTTAGTTCAGTTCAGCCTGTTATCTCCAGCCACCTCCCCAGTGGGCATGGAAAACAGTTTGAGATGCGGTGGCCAGGCAGGGCAGCTGACTGACATGACTGCTTCGTAGTCACAATTACCTACTCAGGGTGCCAAGAGAAAGCAGTGCTGCCTTATCAAATAATTATAATCAATTACCAATATTGATCAGAACCAGCTATAGCTCAGCTTCCCGCAGGATCCATCAAATTAAATGGTTGTGCTGTAATACTGCTGGAAGGAGAAAAAAGACCCTTGTGAAGTTGTGCAGGTTCTGACATTTATGACAATACAGCTCAACTTCGCCGGCATGCAATCAGTTAAATCAACATCATATAAAACCAGAAATAATGCAAGCCACAGACCTTGTTAGCTCTGTATACCCTCACACCATTGTTAAATTGAGTTGATATGTCAGAGAGTGCAAACCCAAAAGATACCAGATTTATCATCTTAATTCTTTACATTTCTTCTCAAGAATTCACACTGCTGTCATTTTCTCTTCCATTCTGATTACCTTCTTTGTAACATATTGGCTTTCTTACTTTTACTGAATAATTCCTGGTCTATTATATCTATAATTATACTAATAATTAAGCATGCCTTTTCATCAGCTAGCAGCTAATTACTTCTGTTCTTACCCAGCTTGCTCAGAAAACAGTCAATTCATCTGCATCCCTATCACTCTCACTGTTGCTAAGCAGTCAATGCTAGTCAGCAGTGGCACTGTAACTGGCGTTGTTTGGTTCACCCTGGCTTTAAGTGGTTTTTGCAGTAGCTGAGTGGTGGTGCCTTTCAACCTCAGAGTAAACGTTTTTTACTGGTAAGGCAAGCCTTAGTCACACGCTGAAGTGCAGCGCCTGCTTGGCAAAGACTGCTTATCCCCACCGGTTTCAGAGCACCTTTGGAGCTGTTAGTAAGCAGCTACTACCTACTGCAAGGAGCAGTCTGGAATTGGAGAGACCTGAAAAGAATCAGCTAGCAAACCAGCCCCTACCATCTGCAGTCTTAGTCCTTTCGTGGCCAGATCTCAGCCAAGATTTTGTTATAATGCAAACTGAAGGCAGGAAGCAGCCTAAATTCTTGTTCTCTACTACTATCACAGTGAAGAACTACCTGCATTCACACACTGGCCTTCCAGACTTCTTGGTATATGAGATCATTCCTGTGTCCGCTCATGTGAGAACCGGACACGGTCAGCAGGACTCTGCTGTCGCACTCTGGTTCCCACCAGCACAGTGTAGACTGCTTCTGCCCAAAACCACTCAAGCTAGTTAGTATCAAACTTCAGTGATGTGGTGACAAAACAGCCCAGGTCGCTTTTTTTCCCCCCAATTACCTGTCATTTTATCCGTTGTAGGCTGGAGAGAGAAGCTGATGTTCCAGGGCAGGAATTCCCACCATCTCCAGCCCTGGCAAGCCACTTTCTTCCCTGTTTCTCAGTTAACGAAATCAGTGAAATTAACATTAGTGAAATGTTAATGGCTGGTATTTCTAGCCTTCCTAGAGACTGGGCTAGGGCAAAACCCTTAATCCTTTTATCTAATTCATGACTGCATACTCTGAAATGAAGAAATGTTGGCAAATGCAGTGGTTGTGCTTGATTCCAGAGAAAGGGAATTCAAAAATGAGGAAATTTGTTTAAAAAAATGCTCGGAGTGGCAGCCAGAAAGGTAAAATGTTTTCAGATGGCATGTAGACTATTTTAGGATTCTATATTGGAGGCTCAAAGCAAATACATATAACCTGTCAAAAAAGACTTGAGAGAAAAACAAAAAGCTAGCATCATAAAACAGCAGGATCAGGGAGGCTGTTGGAAGTTAAAAGGTATCCTGCAAAAAGCTGAAGTTGTGTCTGAAAAAGGAAAACTAAAAAGAACATAAATTCTGGCAGACTAAATGTAAAAGCACAGTAACATAGACTGAAGAAAGAGTTTAGAAGCAGTTTGCTAAAGAAATAAAAAAAAATGTAATAAATCCTTCTTGAACACATCAAGAGCAAGAAGCTTGCAAGAGCCAGCGAGCTATACAGGTATGAAAGAAGCACTCAGAAAAGATAATGCCATCGCTAAAAATCCCCAACTCTTTTTTCCAAAATCTCTGTTCACCTGGAGAATCTCGGAGAAACTCTGAAACCAGCATCTTGTTTAGAAGGCATTCACAGGCGGCTTGTCTTAATTTAAGGTTGTTAAGAGTAGACTACAAACCAGACAAAATGAATAACAACGTATCACTGGGCGCAGATGATATTCATACAAGATTTTTACAGAATGTTAAAAATGAATCATCTGAGCTTAGCATGTAACCTTTTGCTGAAAATTGCTGCAATTATTAAAGGACTGGAAGGTAACTAATAAGAAATCAGTTTTTAAAAATAAATCCAGCGGCAACTCAGGAAACCACAGATCTAATGTCCGTATTGGTCATATTGGCTGAAGCTCTAGTAAAGAACAGAGTCAGTGAATACATGAATAAGAGTAACGCATTAAGGAAAAGTAAATATGACTTTTGTAAAAGGAATCTGAGCCTCCTGAATCTGCTGGAATTCTTTGAAGGAGTCAAAAGCATGTAAATAACAGAGATCCAGCTGAGAAATTTTCCCTGTATTTCCAACTCACCCCAATCTTCCAGAAACCTCAGACAAACAATCTCATCAAAGGCTTTTAAATAAACTAAACAGCTGGGGACTACAGGTAAGGACCTCCCAGAGTTAAATAATAGTTTAATATTGGAAAAAGAAGATAAGACTAAAGCATGAGTTTAATGGGGATTAAGGTCCACAGTGTTCAATGTGTTTAGACGTGATCTGGAAAGTAGGTGGAATAGTGAAGATTTCTGAGAAAAACTAAATTAATTAGGATAATATTTACTACAAAAACTTAAAGATCTCCTGACATGGAGCAGCCCAATGATAAAGTGGAAGATAGATTTCAGCCCTGACAACTACAATCTGGCTATCCACGAAAAGCAACACTAACTTTACACACAGAGTGATGGGCTCTGAACTAGTTTGCACAATTTAGGAAATGCATCTTGACATTATAATAGCTAGTTCCATGAATACATCACCTCATTGCTCAATAGCAGTCAAAAAAAAAAAAAAAAANCAGAATTCTTAGGAGAGAAAAGTATGACTTTGCCACTGTATGAATTCACGGTGCATCTGCTTCTGGAATACCAAGTGCAGTTCTGGTAGCCTCACCTCAAAAAAACCCAAAACTGTAACAGGTAAGAGAAAGGATACATGGCAGAATGACAAACATGGTAAGAAGTACAAAACTGCTTCCATCTAAAAACAAAGTTAGCATGCAGAAGTTGAATAGGAAGTGATCACTTGCCATTTGTCTTTCCCAATTGTACTGAGCAGGCCAGCTGCCAGAAAGGGGTGACGGACATCGTACAAGAGCTCTGTCGCGTGCCTTTTTGTTCAGCTGCCGAAGCCTTCATATTCTGTCAGACAAGAATTTCAGGGGATGTGTGAGAATTGCGACAGCTAGGTTTCATACACAATCCCAGCGTGTTTTCAGGAAAAAATATAACGGGAAAAAGGAGGAACAAAAGACTGCTGTACTTGCAGTACTTTTTGTGTCCGTTGCTTCTGAATCAGAATTCATTACAGCCTCCACTTCTTTTCCCATCTGCCCTCCCCACGCTACAATTTCAGAATTGAAATAAATACAAAAGCACTTAGGCAGCATTTACTAACACCTGACTATGGCAATCCAGCCATGTTGCTTGCCAGCCTCTACAGCGATGCATTTTAACACAGCTCCTCTCACCTTTTTACATTTCTCTCATTTTTCAAACTCCTCTGAGCATTGTGGGTTCGGGTTGTTAACTCAGCTCCTTCAAGGACAGCGCTACTTTTCATTCAGTTGTGCAGGGGCTCGTACCAATTGGTCCCACACCTGATAAGAGCCTTAAACTACTGGCGAGCTATTAATAATACGCAAGCAATCATTTTAATTGCAACCGGGTGCCTAGAATTTAGGAGCTGTGCAAAGAGTTCCTTCTATCTAAAATATTATTGCCCCATTGTGCATTTTGGAGTTTAGCTCTCATTAAAAGTAATAGAGGGAAATAGTCTGTAGCAAACTGAACGTGTTTGTTTTCACAGTTCACCTCCTGCTCCTCTACACTAAAACATACTCTCACTCAGTGACAAGACCACAGCTGTTGCCATCTCTTACTTACCTGCTGAGTGCAATATTTAGCTTGAGGGACACTGAAGTTTTCTGTTTGTTAGTTATCAGGTCAATAACTCTCACCTTATCACTTCAGTTTCCATTCTGTTGATAAAACCTGTCAGCCTTCCTTGAGTGGTTCCTGGCCCTCCGAAGAAATCACATTAAATTGGCACAACCAAGTAAATCTGTAAGGGATGTGCTCCTGACTTACCAAAGGGAAGGGGGGAGGGCTTGAATTTCTCTCCCTTTTCCTCCTTGCATGGCTCCAACGTCCAAGCGCTTAGAGCTGTGTTGAAATCCTCCCTACGGATTCAGCAGTTCAAGTCAGCTCAGGTCTTTGAATATGGCCCAGAGGAGATGTCTCTGGAGCCGAAATTGATATGTTTAAGTGCAGGAGACAATAATCAGTTCTTCAAGTATAAGCTAAAAATACCCAGAAGAAAGTGGAATTCATAATGGAGATTTTAAAGATCTGTGACATACCAGAGTCTGCACAAGGCTCTTAATGAGAGAGAAGCCAATTTAATTGGTCAGTGCGAGCAGATGCTTTGCTGGCTGAGTGGGCTACATCTCACATTCCCGCTTAATGCCAGGAGCATCACCGCTGTGCTTAACATGGCTGCGACAAACCCATGTCAGAGGAGCGCATCGTCAGAGTTGGGAAGAGCCTTGATAATCAACGTCCCCACGTTGTCAGATCACAGAGCCGAGCCACGAGGAGAAGGCACTAAAAAGAGGAGGCAAAAGCTGTCTAAGGAACGTTTCTAAAGGTAATTGCATGACTGACCATCCCCAGTTGTCATTTGTTTAACTGTTATACCAGCTGAAACAGCCCGTTAAGTTTTAAAGTCTGTTAACGCTGCGTTAACAGGGAGTTGCCGAGTACCAGGGTTAAAATCCGCAGGCCTCCCCGGTGAAAACACTTCTGGAGTGTATGTCACCGTTCATAGGAAACCCAGAAATAACTTCCGTGGACCATTCAATTATAGGCAATCACCACACAGCGCTCCCTCTACTTGTGGCATGGCTCATCAATCAGGCTTTCTGTCATCACGTCTCTTCTCATAGCAGTCACCAGAAGGCTCTGAGCTCCCTCCGAATTCATGTGACATTTACTGTCAGGGGCTGTCAACACCACAAGATTCTCCCAGGGCCTCCGAGTTCATCACAAAGCAACAAGATATATCCCCAAAATGCGCTCCCAGTTCCAGCTCTGGATTACAATGACTGACTGAGGGGCTTTGCGGCAGTCAGGGAAGAGTGAAATGGCAGCACGAGCTACAGCTTACGCCCAAATACCTTCCCTTTCTTATTTTCTTGTTAGAAAAATACAACTGCATGAAGAGAGGTTTTAGGTCTGTGATTAATTAAGACTTCCTCAAAAATGCCCCTCATAAACTTATTAAGAGAAAGATGAGATTGTTTACTTCGAAATTTAGCCTTCCCATCTCTAGCATTGATCCTGCATTCAATGTCTGTTTAACAATACAGTGACCTAGTGGAAAAAATTTATAAAACTTAATAAATTGCAGTTGGCAGTATTGACAGAGTGTGTATATGCACATTTGTTTTTGTATGAACATATTATAAGAAATCTAATAAAGTAAACCAAACACATTTTCTTTGTCTCTGAGCTGTGAAACTAGATCATCTGTAATTACAATGTTTCAAGTATACTTGGTCAAAGTCGCATGGTGGGGGTTTTTAGCAATAAATTTCTGGCTTTAGGAAAAAAAACTGTTGTGTGTCAAAGCTTACATGTTCCGCTAAGTTACTTTGCTCAAGATGTAGAAAAAGAAAAACACAGATGGAAACCTAACTTACCAGAAGAATACTATGAGACAAGAGGAAACAGCTCCAGCACCCAGGGAATAAAGTTCCAGTGGCAAATGTGCCTCAAAGAAATAATCAAGAACTTGGAGATACGCTGATTTTGTCTGGACTTTAAGGGGGGACTGGCATTAATGAGTGTTTAAACCAGTGAATAAAAGACTGCTTTCAATTACAAGGTTTTTAAAAGACTTCAGAATGTATATAACCTCCTAGAACTTCATGTTTGTTTTTAATTTGCTTTCTACAACCAGTCTGGTGCCTTCTTTCCACCAAAATAAATGTATTTCTTAAGGAGCACAGTATTTATTTCCCTAAGGAGCGAAGTATTTCTTTTCCTAAAATTATTCTGTTACAACAAACAGAGTTTTCTCAGCCTCTTCTTTTACACTCTGTGTGCTAGCCCACTGATCACCATCATCTGAGCCCAACAATCCCGGCAATTTTCCATCCAATTTGTAGTCCATTTACCCAATCCATACCTCACCAGTTTGGTAAAATGATACTATGGGAGACCACATCAAAGGCAAAGTCAAGGTAAACAACACCCGCTGCTCTCCCCTTGTTCTCTGAGCCAGTCCCATCACAGACGGCAATCAGGTTGGTCAGGCGTGACTGCCCACGTCAGATCCACGCTGGCTGTTCCAAATCACCTTCTTGTTCTCCACATGCTTAAAACAAAGTTTCTAGGAGAAGGTGTGCCATCACCTCCCAGAGACCCAGGCTAAATAGAGTATTTCAGAGTTGCCCAACCCTTCTTCTTACCCTTCTTGAATGAGTGTGTGATGTTTGCCCTTTTTCAGTCATCAGAATCCTTTCCTGATTACTGTGACCTTTCAAAGTGGTCCTGCAATGACATCGGCCGCTTCCCTCAGCGCCCTTGGGTGCATGGAACAAAATCCCACCACCAACAGTCAGAAAAGCTGTAGCAAGACACCCTGCACCTGCAGCAATTCCTTATGGCTTATCGCCTCTTCCTTCTCAATGTCCGTTCCGCCCTCTGACTGTAAGCTGCAAGGACGCGAACTAGCTGAGCTGGAAGGACACAAGAAGCAGAACACGCCATCCTCCTGCCTGCATAGCTCGAGTCATTTCTCTCTATGACATTTACTCCTTCAGCCACGTTACTCCACCCCATCCTACATCTCTGATCTTTGCTATCTCAACTTTGCTCTTGCTCTGGACAGTCCCCTTCCTCGTCTCTCAGAATCCCCCTCCCATCTCATCCTCATTTGGCTATTTTCCTTCTCCAGAGTAAAAGACACAAACGCACTGCAATGGCACAACAGACATTGTTCAACTCCCGTGGCATCCTCACGATATGAATCAAAAGAGTTTAGCTCTGCTATTGACCTGCCAGTTGCAGAAAAGACAGAGAGTATCGCACACCAAATGGCTAGGGACTTGAAAGGAAACTAGGACTAACAGCATTAAAAATACAGCGATTAGCCAAGGAGATCTTGGATGAACCAATACCAACAAATACAGTTTAAGTTTTTGGAGCATTAATTACTGATATCAACTTGATGAGCAAGAAAATTAAGGCAAGATTACAGAGATGCTGATCTTTCTATTTTGCATGTAATTTTCATCCCCAAACAAACTGTAGCAGCTGAGGAAATACCAGCCTACTAACATGAGACAATTACAGACACATTTACTAAAACAGACAACTAAATGACTTTGTAATTAAGGTATTAAGCCAAATCTGGGGTGAAAAGGATAAAGGATTTGTGTCCCATATGACACTACAAAAATATAAAAGCTATAGAAAACCAGAAGAAATTCCATAGTTTAAAGCGAGCGTTTAAGCTGATGAAAGAGAGCGATTACGTATCTCCTGGAAAGCCACACTTGGAGCTAAACTTGCCACCAGCCAAACATAAAACACGGATAATACTGAACAAGAACTACGAGTTCATAACAGGAATTACCAGCAAAGAGAAAACCATATTCTGGAAAAAAGAGACAAACTGCCAGAATGACCAAGAATTTCTGTGCCTATGGAACGAAGAAATAAACATGAAAGTACACTGTTCAGCTGGAATGAGCCCGGGGTAGCAATACTCATACTTCTGAAGAAAACCACTAGGGTAAGGAGAATATAAAGCATATCTTTTCCTCACACTGGCACGCCGTGCTCTCGGTTGGGAACTCTGCCATCTCCTGTTGCAACACCGTTGAAACAAACGCACAGACATACAGCAGATGTAAGCCAAGGCAGGCCTCCGCGAGCACCATCAATCACAAAGTCACGCTGACTGCCGACAAGACGTGGATGCAGGTTCATACACAACCCAAACCATAACCGCATCTTAATGCATTTCTTACACATTTCCATTCACAAACGTTTCGCTTATATACCCATTTCCCAAATATAATTAATTCCATCAGTGGTTACAGGAAGATTAACCGACTTGAGTTTCTGATCACACCTGAAATTACCTTTTTGCTATAAGAAAAGTACTCTGCAGTACGCTGTTTTTTCTTGTCTAACCCACTGCAGCGCAAATGTCCATCTGCCCCACTGTTGCAGGCCATCCTGGATGAGGAAAAGGCACCGTTTATTAGCTAATCACAGGCTCAGGTATACTTCAGCACTTCCCACTACTGATTTGGTCCCTAAACTGTAAGTCCTCACGCCCCAGGGCTCCTCTCTGTGCTCAGGGTCTCCTCACAGACACCCCAGACCTGCACCACAACCGGCTGCCCCCCCACCTGCCTGTGCTTTCCCAGGGGGATTCATCCCCCCCGACCCCCAGGGGATTTCCAAGGGACCCTCCCCGGGACACCCAGACCTATAAGGGACCCCCTCGAGCCTTTAGGGAACCCCCTCCGCACCCGCCGGGCCCACAAGTGACCCCGACCCACACGGGGCCTACTCAGCGCCCCTCAGCCCCACAGCACGGCCCTTCCCGCGCTCCGCGGGGCGCCGCTCTACCTCCTCTCTATGGTATGGCGCCGCTCTATCCCTCCCCCGCCTGACGGGCTCAGGCCGCCTGAAGCCGCTCCCTCAGTGCTTTCCCCGTGCGGGCTCCGCTTTTCCCCATAACCCGGTGTTGGGGCCGCCGCCGCCCCCGCAGGAAGCGCGCCGGGACTAGCCGATCCCCTCGGCCGCTGCCTCCTCTCTATGGCCCGGGCCGCCGTCGCTCGGCAACGCGCGCCCTCTCTATGGTCCCGCGGGCGGGATGTGGCGGCTGCTGCTGGGCCGCGGCCTGGGCCGCTGCTGGCCGCCCCCCGCCCGCCCCGCCTGCGCCGCCGGCCCCGCCGCCGAGCCTACCGACGGCCGCTGCCCCAGCCCGGAGCGGTGAGTGCGGGCCCAGCCCGCCGGGACGCGGCGCCGGCCTGCAGCGAGAGCGGGGTGACCCCCTGCCCTCAGGGGCGCTGCTGGGGGTGTGGGGCTGAGGGCCGATTGCTGGCTTCACGGCTTTTTCTGGTTGTTTTAGAGCGCCCGGTTGTCAGGATGGACAAGGAGGAGGAAGGCAGCAGCCCCTGCCCGGCCTGGTGCCCCGTTACTCCGTGCTGGAGGCAGTCACCTGGGTGAGGAGCAGCCGGGTGCCACTGCCTGGGAGGGATGTCGCCGTAAGCCCTAGGGGGCTGGTGGGGTGAAAGGGGATGGGAGGTGATGGGAGGATGGCTGCCTCATGGAAACGGGAGAGAAGGAGGGAGCTGGGGCCGCGTTCCTTGACTTGTGCCTGCTTTTCTTCAGGGAGCACTCGGCGCGCTGCTTCTGCAGCTGGTCAGACAGATCTCGTGGCTGAGATCGCTGCCGGACGCCAGGAGAGAGCACAGGTCTCTCTGGCTTTCTTCGTTGCCCTCTCAGCGGACAGGTTAGCAGCTCTGGCTTGTGAGAAGGGGTTATGGGAGGACAGGATTTCTACCTCGTGGTACCTTAACTAAGACTGGAAGAGAGCTGTTGTGAGAAACTGACGACCAGCTTTCAAGGTCTCTGGGGAGAGGGAGGGCTGGTATCTGTCAGGGGAATCTCGCTGTTTCCTAACAATTTGGTGCAATCCCACTTTGCATCCCACATGCCCTTACCTTTGTTTTCTGTTTGGGACTCTGCTCCCTGAACTTCCCTCCTGCTTGGCTTTGTGGTCAGAGCAGAGAAGGACGCTGAGTAGATACATAGTATGGTGTTGTCTTCTAAAGCAGACACTGCACAGCTAACGGGAACTGGTTTGTGCTCTGTATTTCAGTGGTGACTGAAACCTCAACCAGCTCTCCCAGTGCGCAGCTGGGGTCCCGCTTCCTGCAGAAAGCAAGTCCAGAGGTTGTGTCAGCGAACTCTTCCTCAGGCATCCCCTCAGGGCAAGGAGAGAGCCAGCCCTGGGCAGAAGCGGGTATGTGCAATGTGCTGCGGGGCAGGATACTTGTGGCAGAAGGACTTCTGAGTCTGAGTTTCCCCAGGGCAAAGCTAGGAGCCAAGAAGCGTATTTATTGACACTCGAGGAGACAGGTTAGAGTGGAAAGAACTTCAGAGAGATGAATCAGGAGTCGAGAGGCAGGAGGAAAGAAGCTCCTGAAGGCAGGGAGGAGCCTGCACTGTAACTGTGCGGGTGACATCGGCTTTACCAATACTGGTCTGCCTTAGCGACGTGATTACAGCATCCAGTTTCTGTTCTTTTATTCTGGACAGATGTTTGTAGTCAGCAGGATTCAGGTGAATAGTGTACCAGTGATCTGGGAGACTTGTGTACCTGGTGTGAAACTAAAGGAATTATTTTCTTCCTGGAAGGTGAGGGTATATTTCCAAGAGCTTATACTGTAGATAAGACAGTGGAAAGAGGTATCAAAGACATTCTTATTAAAATGAGTTTTGTAAAAAAAAGGACGATATGCTTAAAAAAAAATGAAGTCTCTTCCAGGAAAGCATGTCTTAACATGTTAAAGTCATATCAAGGAAGATCAGATGGGGCCACCGATAAGGCTACTCACTAGATGTACAGACGCTAATAATGACTTTAGGAAAACTCTTAGAAACAGGAAGCCTGCTGGAGCACATAGAAAGGGGGACAACATATGATCATGGTGTAGAAGAGGCACAAAAAAAGCCAGCCCACAGATGTTGATGAGGTGATGTAAGGTGTTGCAGAAAAGGTCAGAAGGTTTCCCCATTCTTTGCTTTCTTCCAGATCTTAGACTTTCTTCTGTGCTGATTTAAGCTACTGCCCATCACTGCTTATCAAACCCATCTCCTGCCAGAGGTTACCATTCCCATCAGTTGGCAAATGGAGCATTTTGTTTCCATGTCTCCTAATTAGCTCCAGGAAAACAGCCAGGTTAATTTACCTAAACTGCCAATTAGACTGTTTAACCCATCTGCTTTTGCCTGGAGCATATTAAGAAGCACTCAAATGCACTGCCTTGCTGGCAGATTACTGGACATGGACCTCTGGGAGAAGCGGTGGGGAATAAGTGGAGACAGTGATGCCTTCAGTTGGCACAGCAGAACGTTCAGGAGTGAACGTGTGTCTCTGTCTGACAAACAGTTTCCTACTGAGAGTCAATAGGAAGAGCTTTTAGGCAAACTGATAAATTGAACAGTGGTAAGTCACTAAGGCCGCATGCTCTTTGTTCAGATGTTCTTCAGAAGCTAGGAAATTGCTGAGCCTCTAATGATGATATGTCATCCAGTGCTTAAATCTGCTGTATGACCAGAAGAATAAACACTGACAAATTGGACACTGGCTTTTAAAAAGGGGGGGTGGCTTGAGTGGCAGAGCTGCAAAAAAACGTAATTCTAAGTTGATAGAAACTGTGTTATAGAATAGAGATGTTAGATACCTGGATGAGTGTGCTATATCAAAGAATCAAAGGTCTTGGAAGGATTTAGGAAGCCGTTTCTCAGGCCAGCTTGCTCCATTGCAGAGATTTAAGAGAGTTGTAAATCTATTAAGAGTTCTTTGGAGGAGGCAACAGGCTGGTGGAGCAAGATTATCCAGCTTTTAGCTTTCAGAAAATCTTTCAGCCAGAACCTAAAACAAAGCTGTCTGGAGAAGTAAAGCTGATGTGAGGGAAGATGGAGGGGCTACTCTTGGGCTAGTAACTCCTTAAAGTACAAGAAATAGTTTTCATAATGGAGAGCATTTACTGGTGGATTCCTCTAAGTCCTTTGTTGAAACCTGTTCTGTTCACTGCAGTCAGCAGCGATTTGGAAAAAAGAGGTGACAAGTCAGGTGACAGAAATGGTACAAAATTATTCAGGACAGTCAAACCTGAAAGTCACAGCAAAAGATTACACAAAAGAACTAAAACCAGGGTAATCCCAAGGTAGGTTAAATTAGTATACACTGGGGAATGTAACTGTAAATACACATTCAGAATGAGGAGTGTCAAATTAATAATTATATTGCAGAGGGAACATTTAAAGTCACCATGGATATGTTTTTGATAAGGTTAAGTCAGTGCTCAGCAGCAGTGAGGCCAATTAAATGTTAATTATTGTAAAGGAAGGAACTGAGGACAAGACAGTATTGCAGGTTTGTGTAAGTCTATGATGCAGCCACATCTTGAACACTTGAAGAAAAGACATTCTGTCTTAAAAACAGTAACAAAAATGGCATAGAAAAGGATGACAAGGAGACAATTACATACAAATAGAGACTGACTCTTCAGCTTAAAAAAGAAGTGGCAGAGGGTGTGCTAGTGAAACTAAAAGTGTTGAGGGAAAGTGAGTAGCAACAATATTTTTCGTGATACACATATTAATAGGCAGCACTGAAATGGTCAGATAGCGAGTTTGAAAAAAGGCAAAAGACAGTACGTGTTTAGCCAGGGCACAGGTAAGTCAGGGAACTTGTTGCTACAGGCCAGAAGTATAAACAGGTTCCAAGAAGTGATTAGGTAAAATTGCACATTCAAATTAAACTTAATTGGTCCAGCCAAAACCTCCTGCTCAGAAGATCACAGAGCAGCTGATTGCTGGAAAGTTCTGCCAGGAAAAGCGTGACTTTATAATCCTTGTTCCTTACACTTTCTGGCCAAGCATCTACAACTGTCAGTGGTCAGAGATAATGTATGTCAGAAATAATTTGATTTTGCTCAATACTTAAGTCCTCAGGTTACATTCTCACATTATGCTGTACATCTATTTTGTGGGAATTTATTGAGAAGAGTCAGGGTGAAGAGATTCAGTAATTTTCACTGAAGAGTCTGAAAAAAGGCATAGTTTTGTAACGTGAGAAGTCCTGTGAATCTTGCTGTGGAAAGTTTTAAAATGAAGCTTGGCGATACCTTTCTCTCAGAGCATGTTTTACTTTCTACAGAAAAAGCTGCCTGAGATTTAGGCTTTTTTTTTTTTCCTGGTGTTTAGCTACCGAAAGAGAATGAGGCTGGCTAAATCAGAAAGCAGCAAGAAGCTGGGGAGAGCAGAAGGAAGGGAAGGACAGGCGCCTGGCAGATGAGGCAGGGGAATCTGGTAGCAAAGTCTTGCCATTAGAGAACAGACCTCCAGAAGTCGGAGTGGAGCAGAATGTACCTTCACTTCCCCAGTATGCTGTTGCCAGCAATGGCAAAGGACTGTATAGAGAGAATTCCACGTCCTCACCCTTTCTTTCAGTGTTTCAGCTGTTTTCCAGACTTGCTTGTGCTGGTCTACGTGTTCAATCTGCTGTTGCTGTCAGCTACTTCCCTACCTCAAGTTGCAAAGATCTTTGTGATGGATCCAAACATCCCAGCTTTGCAAGACGAGCCATTCCAGTTTTAACGTAACACAATATGATAGAATCTATTACTTTTAGTGTGTTTAAAAAGAAAACTTCAGGAAATTTGTTTAAAAGTTGCTGTAAATAGCATTCTGGATATTACTATCAGCAAGTCCTCAGCTGCATGATCGCATCCTATTTTTTTTCATGCAATTCATGCCTCACTCGAAGCTTTTTTTGCCGAAAGTTAAAGGCACGTATTGAACGAGCAGGTGATTACAGCCAGTCTCAGTGTTATAGCAGCTGAATGCTGCCCTGGGGAGTTGTATTTTACCCCTGGCAGAACTGTAAAATTCGTTATTTCAATTCTGAGATTACAGACATTTCGAAAGCATGTTTTCATTTCAAAGCACAGTGAAACCAATTGGAAACACTAAAATTTTCCATGAGGAAGAAATCCTGGATTTTGTCCAACTCTTGTTGTGAATTCATTCTTGTGAAGCGTTTGGATGTTTTGGGATGAGCAATCGAGACTGTCTACGAGAAGATTATTGATTCCTCGTTTGGAGCTAGCTTTGAGCAACATTTGATTAGTACAGGATGAACAGTGGGAAAATACAAAATATTTATTAGCTGCTGAATATGTGAGCGTTGGGCATCCACTACCCTGAAAGCTGCAAGATTGCATGGAAAAAAGGATGCAGAGTCACGTTACATCATAGCACATGCTTGAAGAAGTAGAAATAAAGTTGCACAGAAAATTCCAGCTGTGATATTCGCAGCTTTTGTCTGCTTTGGACATACAACCTTAAGAATAATTTAACATGGATCTGTGTGTGCAATATAGCAATGAATTTGTTCAAAGTCTAGTTCCTTTGAAGTTCTGCTTGGCCATTCTTTGGGAAGTAAACAAACAGTTGGGGTGAACTTGTGTTAACTAACGTCAGGTTGAAGGTTAATCTAAGCTGGTCTGCTGAATTGGGAGGGGATTCTTTGCTGCCAGGGAGTGCTTTTATTTCTCTGTTTATGGCTGAAGGAGCCTGAGCGATGTCTTTAGATTGTGTGCCTGGTATTGAGGCAGCTGCTCTGAAACGGGCAAGTCTTAAAAGTCAGGATATCTGTGAAGAGATTTGATTTGAGGCTTGCCCGGCCTCAAAGGTGAGTTCCGAGAGAATGCATTAATCTAGCCCTTCAGGAGATGGAGCTGAGTGTCAGGATCAGTTGGTCCCTGTGTTTTCTTCCAAGTGACCTTACGCTCTTCAGGAGTGGTAACTCTAATCTAGGGAGATTACTGGGGTTTGGGTGAGGAGGGGTTTCCAGCGGGAGAGCGGCAGGCAACAGTTTTGCAGGCTCATAAAATTCAGAATTAGTTTCTGTTTATTTTTCATGGGGTAATGGTTTGTCCAATTTACAGCATGTTTTCTCAGTAACCGATGAATCTCTGATTTAGGAGAAGATGTCTATGCTAAATGTAAAGTTTCCTGAAAGCACGAATGTACTAGTGTTGTTTAAACAAATAGTTGGGAGAATTTCTAATACAGACATTTTCTTCAATGAGATTTGCTGTTGTAAGTATGGCAAAAAAATAAATTACATCATGAGGGAGATACCTGAACAAGAGATAGAGCCTTACGGTGAGAAAGATCAGATAATTTTATGCCTGATCTGAAAATAAATGTAAAGCACAACTAATAAATTCGCAGTTTACATTACTTTTGATGGAATGATGAATAGAAATTGTGTTTGCCATGGCGATCTTGCTTGTTGGGTGAGTGGGGCTTGTTCAGATAAAATACATTTTAATACAGCTAGAGGGGAATTGTTTATCTGGGAATAATGAGGCTGCAGCTGGAACATAGGCCAGGGCTTCATGTGCGTTGTAAGACGGTGCAGGCACTGCAGGAAGCAATCCTGCCTGTTGCACCCCCATTTCTGCAGCTGTGCCAGCACAAGTGCTTATGAGTGCCTGAAATCAAGGAACTGGGCCCCCAAAAGACCGTTTTTTTCACTTGTATTAGCTCCTTGCTCTGCAGCCACACAGCTTGGCAGGGGGATGGGGGACACGGGGAGGGCACAGCTACTTCTTGTGTTAGCAGCGCTGGCTTGAAGTGATCCAGGCTTCAGCACCTGGTGTTAGAGGTGCCCGGTGGGATCCAGCTGCTTATGGTGATTCAGGTTAAAAATAATTGGCCTCAGCCAGCCCTCCCCTGTTCGTCCTCTTTGCTGGAGGTCACCATCCTCTTAGAGTAGCTGGCGTAAATGCCTGTGTAATCACTTCCAGCACAATTCTGTTAAAAGCAAGGTGGCTTAGCTTTTGCTGTAGATGTTTTCATTAGATAATTCTGATTGAAACTGGTCAGATAGTGGCTGAACACGTGGTTGTACCAGTGTATCTAAGAGGGCGGTGATGAGCGAGTGGGGCACATTGGGGTGATAACCTAAGCCTGCATCCGAGGCAGCCAGAATAGCATGTCTGATCATCCCCTTTGCAGAAGCAGAACAGTACCCTGGAAAGAAATTACCTGGAAAAGGAGCTAAGGAGGCAAGCACCTAAGCGTGAGATCTTGGTGTGATGCCCTGGGCAATGGGAATAGGAACACAATTCTGATACATGCAAACTAGGCAGTTACGAATTTGAATAAGGAGGCAATTTTACCCTTCCTGTGCCACTGGTGAGAGGGTCCACACTTCAATAACAATGTTGAAAATTCAGGAATAGTGGCAAAAAGTCATAAAATTAATCAGCTCGGGCAGAAAAGTACTTCAGTTGAAAGACATGAACAGCGCGGTCTGTTTAGAATCACAGACTAGAATCAAGAGGGGTTGATTAGTTGTATCAGGACTTTCAAAAGGAGAATGGGCTTTTTAGTAAAGAGGAAAAAAAGCCTAGAAGAGCCAGCGCCTGCAAGCAGAAACCAGACGTATTTTCATCTGAAATGAAGCATAGAGGTTTAAAGCAGCGATTACAAGTTGGTGAGACAAACTTTCAGATGAAGCAGGAGATTCTTTACCATTTGGTGTCTTCAGATCAAGACTGGGGGCCTTTCTGGAGGAGGTGCGTTAGCCAGCTGCAGGTTACAGGACTGTATTCGCGTGGCACTTTGTTGCTTATACAAAGGTCAGATTGGTCAGCATCCCTGGCTGAGCAGGTGATCAGTCCTCTAGGAAAGAGCTGTGGAGTAGAGAGGATGGGAACAGGAGGAAGAGGTGAAGATACAGCATTGCTTAAACTCGCTTTTTTTGTTCTTTTTTTAATGTAGGGGAATTCCATGTCTCTAAGAACTCCAGCCTGGGGACAGTTCTCTGCACTCCAAAGGTAAGCTTTCCTTTTTCACACCCTCTGCCTGCACCTGAGGACCCTTCCCTACAGGAGGACATCTCCATGCGATCCCAAGCCCAGCCTTAGCAATTCAGTCACACACAAGACTGTCTTCTGCCCTGCATAGCTGGAGGCCAGGAGAAAGAGAGATGTGATATGCTGCCCTATGCTTTAGCCAGAGCAAAGTTCCAGGAACTAGAAATTGGCATCCCCATCCTTTACGGTGTCTGTGTGACCGTGGTGCTAGTAGAGAAACACTGAAAGAAAATGGCAAAAAAAAAAACCCAAACAAAAAAAAACCCGCCCTATCCAGTAGCACCAGTCTGTTCTTGTGTATTTGCATTTTGACGCAATCTTTCACTAGGTAATTACATGCTGTTGCTATTTTGGTTTTTACCAGACAACCCATGACTGGAGAAGGGGGTGTCACTCCTCCTAAAGCTGCAAATCAGGACTGGCTCTTGTCCATTATAGAGAGGAAGACACTTTGAGCTTGAAAAGGGTGCATCAGCTTGAGAGTCACACGGCCGTGAATTATATTACTGTTCTTGTGATTAAACCTGCTAATTCCTTGCAATTCACAGTCTTAGGTGCAGACAATTCCCCATTTTAAAAATCAGCCAGCTGAGCAATTGCTCAAGGACAGTTTGAACAGAGTAGAGGTAAATTCAGTATTTAGCAGAGGGGATCCTCTCTTTGACATGGAAGTGACCTCTGCTCCTCCACCACAAAGGCATTCGCTTGATCTGCTGAGGGGGTGAGCGTCAAGCTCCCCATCCTGGGAGCTGCCACTTTCTCCAGGGCCCGTAGGAAGATTCTCTAGCTCGTTTGTAGGTAGTGGAGTGGTTCTCAGGAGAGGAGAGGAGTTGGTCCATGCCTTGTCCTCTTGTGAGCAGCTCTGAGTGCTGGCTGAGCGGTAAAGCTTTTGAGTGGCAAGGGGCATTTTTGCTGCGTGACTTGCCAGAGTGCGGAGGCATCTCAGCTGGTGTGCAGTGTGTACTGCTGCCACTCGATGGCACTACATTTGTACGCAAGCTGGGAAGCTAAAGCTGCAGGCCAGGCTGATCTGCCTCCCACCTCCCAGAGCTGTAGTAAAGTAAAAAGTACTGTTTATTACCGAGGAAGAAAAGACATTGTCTCTGCTCTGCAGGATTTTATTAGGAGTGTGCAGTGTTCAGTAAGCTCACAGTGTGGACTCAGCTTGAATTGTGTAAAGTATGTACAAATGTGTCAGTGTATGTTTTGCAGAGACTGTTTGTGCCGTTGACATGATGTGGGAGGGCGAACAAGGGTTAATGTTACTTTTGAAGTGGGGGAGTTGTGAGTGGTATCAGGCATTTGCTAAATTCTGAAAGGTCTGATGATGTCCGAGAGGCTACACCAAGCTCCCTGGCTGGAGGGGAGGTGAGCATATCCATACAGCTTCCCTAACTAGATGGTTGTGTAGGACAGAGAGATTTTTTTGTGGACACATGACACCAGATTACGTCACCCTCTTGTCTCACTGCTCAGTTTCCAAGAAAGAATCTCCTATAGGGTTTGTATGTTTTTGCTGTCTTAATAGCTTTCTTCTTTAACTCCTCAGGGTGACCCAGCTCAGCGAGGACATTTAGAGGAAGCTGCTTTCCAATTGCAGCAGATTTTCCGGATTGACATTTCCATTGCACTGAATATCCTCGGTAATGTGGACTTGGATTTGTTTTGTTCTTAAACCACACATTTCTCTTTTTGGAGGACCTCCAAATTGTTGCAGGTCTTGTGTGGAGGCAGAGATGGCATATACCCAAGCTGAAGCCTCCTTTCAGCAATTTCAACTGTGCTTTGAGAGATTTATTGCCCTTTGTCCCATCCTGCCACCTGATTTATATCAGCATATTTAAATCCAGGCTTGGTTGAAGCCTGCACTGTTGTCCTGACATCTGTAGTTGGAAATTAAGCCATCTCTGTCTTTTTTGCAACACGAGCTGTCATATCCTTGTATCCTTTCTCATTGTCTGAGATCTCAGTCTTCCTGGCAAGCTGAAAAAGCAATTGCAGAATTGCAACTCTAAGAAGAGCTGAAGGAAGATGCAATGATCTAAGAAAAAAATCCCTGCCCTATATACACTGCTAGTTGCAGCACTAAAAAAGTGAGCTGCTTCTGTGTGGACCATACGTTGTGTTAGCCCGTGATCCTTCTTTGCAATGAGACTAGAAAAATTCCTAAAACACAGCGTTGCCTTTCTTCCTAAGAAAACTTTCCTCCTGTGGAGTGAGGGTTGATGAGCCAGCCAGAAGTGGACTGGAGCACTTGGCATGGGCCAAGGAAGGCCCAGTAGCCACGGGGGAGGTTGCATCATTTGAGGCTGCGTTCTCTCCATTTTCTTTTCCCCTGTCTTTACATTGTGTTCTTCTCAGGGATTGAAAGTATGAGAGCAGGCCATTACAGGATAGCCTATACCTGCTTCAAACTGGCAGCAGATCGAGGCTACAGCAAAGCCCAGTTCAACGTGGGTCTGTGTTACGAGCATGGCAGAGGCACGGAAAAAGACTTGGAAAAGGTACCCATGGCTTATAGGGTTGTATATGTGCGGCACAGACCAGGAGAGTGGTCTTTGTTGGGTGCACAGGCTCTTTTCTCCTTTTGCATGGGTGTGACAGTCTGAAGTCTCGTTAGAAAATGCTGGAAATAATAGAAACTGCAGGTCTGCAGTGTTGGCTTCAGTGTCATAGATCCCCTCAGAGACGTGCTCCTCAAATCCCCTTTCCCATAGCTTCTGAGGTCTTCTCGTAGGTACACAGGCTGTGCCACTAATACCCAGGAGAGTACCAAGGAGAAACCTGTCATGTTACTGTATTTAAAACACCACTGCACATCCGAGGGTTTCTTTACATCTCGAGCCGTCCAGTTCTGATACCTTAACTACAGTCTGCCACCTAGTGCGTGCTGGCCGTAGTCAGCATCTTCTGTAGCTGGAAAGATCTGCAAAGGCGGCTTGTTTCGAGTAATTGTGCAGATCCCCGTTGGCACAGGGTAAGCTTTGGTATTGTTGGCCCAGTGCCACCCCCTTCAACACGGGGAGTTTTGACTAGAGAAGGCAGGGTGGTTGGAGGGCTCTCGTGTAGTCACAGTCCACTGTCTCACTTAATCTCATGTTCTTCAGCGGCGAGGTGTGGGAGAGCTGCCGGGGTAAGCGTGTCCAGCTTATGACAGATCTGGACAGAGAGGTTAAGCTTGTCCTGGCCAGAGGGGAGTCATGTCAGGTTTGAGGGCATGTATTACCTGAATCACGGAGGTGTGTTTCTGTTTTTCCAGGCAGCTTTTTATTACTACCACGCGGCCAGCAGCTGTCATCCCATGGCACAGTACCGCTACGCTAGATACCTCTTATGCCACAGACCTGAAAATGAATGGGACAGGTATCAGAAGGCGGTGACTTTCCTGGAGCAAGCAGCTATGGCTGGGATTAC
The DNA here is from genome assembly GCA_003993805.1 of Himantopus leucocephalus. Lineage (NCBI taxonomy): Eukaryota > Metazoa > Chordata > Aves > Charadriiformes > Recurvirostridae > Himantopus > Himantopus leucocephalus. Next base: position 385,168 of record RSEF01000013.1, on the reverse strand, counting down.
AGAGGTTAGTGTCCACAGCACGGGAACTCATAGGAGAGAGCCAGCAGAGAACCTATCTAAAGGATTTATACCAGAAGACATCCTAGAAAGCAGCATCTGTGGGACTGGAAGCAAAATTCTTCTTACATATTTATACTCCTGACAGTGTTTGGGAGACAGCCCTGCCTGCACATGGGAGGCAGCTAGGTACCTACTGTGTCAGCAGCGTTGGTTGTCTGTTTTGCTGTTGGGCTTTTTAATGTGGCTCTTAGGTTAAGACACCTAAAATAGACGGTTGGCTTAGGAAAACTGACCTACAGTTGAAAATGTAGCTCTGTGTTTCATCCCTCCTCAGTTCCAAGAGTACAGGTTGCTTTGGTGGGGGAACTTCCGTGACTTGCTTGAAGTAAGAACAGATCCTCATTTTGTATCTGTGACTTTTCAAGATGATTCATCCGCACAGATCTGTGTACCCTGCCCTCCTTTCCCACTCTTTAGGAGATGCTTTTAGGCATGTGCCATCTTGTGTTGCGAATGGCAGTCGTTCTGGCAGTGAGTGTATCTCATGTAGCACGCTGTTCCAGGAAGTGCATCTGCTGTATCTTACGGACAGCTCACGGGTAGGAGCCATTCTTTGGCTCTGACTTCCTCAGTGCAGTTTGAAACGATATTCTGGGTCTTATGGCGTTAGTATGGTGATGTAACTGCACATATAGTGGAGTTCTATAGATGAAATGTGATTTTTCGTGTTTACCATGTCAGACTGTTTTTTCCTAGGACAGACCCTCCTTCTCTCAGCAGGCTCTGCAGCAAGCAGGGTACTTAGCACATCCGTCTTGCTGCAGTAACCCCGGCATTTGAGCAACTTGCAAAATCAGTAAAAGAACTGGAGTAATTAAGGGTGAAAATCCTGGCTGATTTGTATTGTGTGGTTTTGTTGCAGGCACAGGCTTATCTTGGAGTATTCTACATGAGGGGGCTGCAACCTAAGGAAAAGAGAGGTCTGAAATACCTGCTGCTGGCAGCAAAGAACGGCGTAAGTAAAGTCTGTGTAAGCTACGATTGTTTTCAGTTTGGGATCATTGCAGGTTACAGGTGGCAGATTTCAGGGCTTTTTGGAAATGGGAGTGAGTGTTGGGACTTTACCACAGTGTCTGAAAGGAACAGAGTGGAGCCTTGGTGCATCTCGGAGAGGAAACAGGCCCTGGGGCACAGACCCTACAAAACATGGATGTAGAAACAGTTCTGTTGGGTTGGAGTAGTTTTTATAGCACCAGTGCTTATATTCATCTAGCGTAATTTCACAGGTTTATGTTATGGAGCATCTACACCCTCTTCAGTCAAACTCTTTCACTACTGTATCATTTCGAGAACTTTGTTGAATCTGTTCTTCAAAATTGGCTTACTATTTCATGCCTTCTATAGAGAGGATGAAAAGTCCATTTCTGTTTCTTTGCAGGGTCCTTAAATGTACTTAAATACTTGAATGTCCCTTCAGCCTTCCCCTGTTGTTTGAGTTCATTCTCACACCACATGTTGTCTACATCACCAACAATTTTCTTGCTTGGTGTTGAATTTTCTCCAAGTGACCCAGGCTTATTTTTTTTTGAAGGGCAGTGCCACAATCTCGGCATAGTACTGCTCTTGAACCCTTACCAGCACTTAGAGTAGTAGAAGTATGACATTCCATGTCTTGCAGCCAAGTTTCTGCATCCCACAGTTCTGTTTCTTTACAGCACTGCGACGTCGTTCACTCCTCAGCTTGCACTTGCACTGTAATAGCTAGGTTTTTCTGAAGAACTTGTTCATTTTAACTTCAGTCCCCACAGCTTTTGTGTAATGGAAAATAATGAATAGCTATTCCCTCTTCTTCTGGCTAATACTTCTGATTCTGTCACCCTTTAGTATGTCCTCTCTGAGTCATTTCTTTTGCAGGCTGCAGAGCGCTGGTTTAGTTTGTCTCTCCGTGTAGTTAAGCTGTTCCATTTTGCTTGTCAGTCGTCTCTCTATTTGTCTAATTCTCCTTTGACCATTTTAAGATGCTTGGACTAAAACTGGATTCAGGATGGAGGTATGCCAGGGATCTGACATAATGAGATCCTCTGCTTTGTTCTGTGTTCCCTTCCGATAATTCCTAACATTGTGTGCCCTTTTGCCTGCCACTGAGCAGTGACTTGATGGTTTCATGAAACTATCACAGTGACTCACAAATTTCTTTCTGTAGACACTACTTTACATTTGTCAACACTGTTTCCTCTGTGATTGTGTTGCCCACTCTTAGTCTTGTTAAATCTTCCCTAATTAATTCTTTACAGTAAGTTTGATCACTCTGAATGACGTTACATCACTCGCAAACTTTGCCACTTCAGTTTTCATGCACTTTTAAGAATGCAGACACTGTCAGATCACTGGTGGGACTAGACCTGACTCGCCACAGCAGCTCAGACATCATGATACAGTATTTAATTCCAGATCTGCTAAAGAGCTCTCATAAGCTGCATCATTGACTCCTTTCTTCCAGCCTGATGTCAGATGTGTATGCTGCACAATAGAACAATGAATTATCTCATTAAGTAGATGATTGTCATTTACTGAATGTCTAGTAAGCCCTTAACAACAGAAAATCTAGCAGGTAACTGCAGGTCCCAGGGGTACCCCCGGCAGATCAGTGTTTTGCGTGTTTTGGTCACAGCCGTGACTGTTCTCAGAACTTGGTCATCTTTCCCCATCTCTGCTTCCCAATGGATGCCGGCTGCGGATGTGCCACAGGCTCATCCTTGGCGGCAGGCTTGTGCCTAGGCTCCCTGGGATGTAACCGCACGCATTCTGCTGGGAGAAGGGCTCCATGAGTACATTCTTCTCCCGTAACCCTAGGGTATGATTTTATGTGTAGCTGGTTAAAAGAATACTTGAATATGGGTGAAGCAAGGACGGAACCATTTAACTACACCTTCAAAAAAGGGAAAACAGGCACAAAAAGTCATGGTTTCAGTGTTTCTCAGGTCGTTGCTCTGTGCTAGAGCCAAGGGGGGAATTCTGACAAGTGTTCTTCCAAATACAATGACACTTCAGAGAACTGTGTTTTACTTTGGTTACCACTTTTTATCCTCCCTTATTTTATGCATGCAAACATGGAATATAAAAACCACGTTAAAAAGTGTTGTTGGAGAACTGAGTCTGACCTTCAGATTTCAAAGCATATTGCAGTAATTTATGCCATGCTAATTTGGGGATCTCTTCTCCTTGTGGTCTTGTCTTGGAGGTGTTCATCGTATAAGAGATGGCTAGTGGAGTACTTCATGCTTATTTAACCCTGTCTCTTGTCACATCTGAAGTGCCAATCCTTCAACATGTTTATCTCATCGCTAACGAAGTTTATTGCTGTCATAAACTGAGACTTGCAACATTTTGCAAAGCACCCACTCATTGAGTTCGCTTTCCTCGACCAGTTACATCCCAGACAGCAACACTTGCAATATGTTCTTTTCTCATGGCTTTATTAAAACTTGCTACTTACTTCTTTTTTCCTCTTCTTTTCGTTTTTTTTGCAAAGCCTTGTTTAGATTATGTTTCTGGCAGTCATACTCTCCAAGTTATGTTGCTGGCTTTTTTGCTGGAAGAGGTCTGTGGGACCACTAGCCCATGCTCTTTTCAATGTCTTCAGGACCGTGGTCTTGCGTTCTTGCTATCTGTGACACCCTTCGCCTCCTTTTGGATCTCAAACATAAAGTGCACAGCCGACATGTAAATATATCAATGGGTTTGGATTTGGCTTCACTGACCCATCTGCAGTGACATCCTCTAATTTCATTAGTTCATTCTCAGCAGTTACTTACGTCTGAGTATTTTGGTGCTTTTTCTCTAACGCTTATTTGCTTGACTTCATTTCTGCTGCTTCAGATTTCTTCTGGAATATAATTAGGTGGGGCTGAGCGAGATGGTGGTGCACTGTTATGTTGCTGGCCTGATGCTGCCAAGGGGAATCTTCCAGCCCTTGGCAGCAAGTACCTTTCTGGCATTTGTTATGTTTTCACAAGCATTCTGCGTGAACTGTAGTAGGGCAGTCCACAGGGCGTGCTCAGAGTTAGGGTGTGATCAGGATGTGGGTGCAGTCGAGGCTGCCCAGATCCTCTTAGCTTTGACCCCTGAGACAGTCGGTATGCTCTGCAGAGACAGCTGTTCCTTTGTTCCCATGAGACAGACCTGGATGTTGAAGGGAAATCGGTGAATTTAGTTGGAAAATGATAGGAAAGCGCGGAGTCAGAGATAGCTGGTAAGAAATCCTGCTTCGCTATGTGCTCAGAGAAGGGACTAAATTACTGAAGATACGGTCTGAGGGATAGAGGAGTAAACTTTAAAGAAGGTGACCAAAGATAGAGGAGTAAACTTTAAAGAAGGTGACCAAAGATAGAGCAGTAAATTTTAAAGAAGGTGTTAAAGACTCTCTGTTCTCCTTTCGTGTGCTGTCGTCACTTCTCCATCGTGTGAGGCTGATTGCTGTGCTTTCTCCTGTGGCTAGGATGCCCAAAGCAGGTACCACGTGGGCGTTTGCTATGAGAAGGGCCTTGGAGTGCAGCAGAACCTGGCAGAAGCGATGAAACACTACCAACAGTCAGCTGCTGCGGGGAACAGGAAGGCCCGGGAGAGACTGCGAGTGTTAGAAGAGGAGGTGGAAGGTACCAACGGGCAGCGGGGGAAGAGGGTGCGCGGGACTGCATCATGTAGTGACCCCATAAAAGCAGCGCCCGTAGTGCCGGAGGAAGGGTGGCACAGGGCCACGGCAAAAAGGGGTCCTTTTAACTGAAGGGAAGGGAACACTTTTACTTCTCAGTTCTTTCCACTTCTTACCAGCTATTTCTAGCCCAGCTGAAGTGGAGAAGCCGTTCTCATAGTATGAGGTGTCATTAATATCATGTTTTAATGTACTTTCAGATGTGCAAACAAATCATCCCTTCCCTTCCGGAATAAGAACCTCTTCCTCTAGCCCCTCTTTCTGGACTATTGAACGTGTGCCTGCAGGTCTCCACGCCACCCAGCCAAGACAATCTGCCCTCACCCTGCCCCACTCTTGGAGCGCAGACGGACTCCACATGATGATGCTTGGCAGTGCAGGATGGAGCCATGCCCTTGGAAACAGGGCAACGCCACTGGAACTGCAGTGCTTGGAGCCCCACCACTGCTGTTATTAGAGCAGTCGGTAAGTGAAATAAGCAGGCAGAAGGGAAGGCAGCCCTTCTTAGTCTGTGTGGAGCTGGAAGCGTGCTAGCAGTGAGTGGAAAGAGAAAGCTTTCTGTTAATGGAACAGGAACCATTTTTAAATACCAGAGTTTTGGGAATAAACCTTGTAATATCTCCTATTCTACCACGTCATCTGGCCCTCTACCTTCCAATAGAAGGATGTTTCTTATGCTCCTACTTTTCTGTAGAGAGCTACATATGGACTCCCACCATGCCAGGGTGCTATGATTTGGGGCTGTAATTCCTGTCGCCCTGCACATCTTGCACATGGTCCCCCAGTGAGGTTTACAAGCCACCACATGGTGATGTTGGCAGCTAACTCCGTGGTGGGCCTGGCCTGCCCCCTCTAAGGCAATTTGATCTCACTTCAAGGCTAGCGATTCCCACAGTGGCTCTGCTACGAGCACAATCTGGGCTCGTCTCTACGTTGCCATTGTGGCAGCTTAATCTGCTTTCAAACCTGTGCAAGCAAGAGTGAATTCTGATTATTAGGACACAGGTTTCTGTGGGATATGGCTCATGGATCCACTTCTACTGGTGAGGCTGTGGCTGTCCTCTGCCATCCTGCACCATTGTCAGTGCCCTTTGTGCCCAGTTGCTATTCCTTCAGCTCTGGCAGTGAGCTGCTCCCTTGGGTACACCCCTTTGAGTCACGATGAGCAAGGTTTGCTTCAAAATTTATATTGTACATGTTTGCTAAGCACGCGAGCTCATTTTCACTGAAGTGGATAAGGGATGCTCCCAGCGGGCAGTAACCACTGTCAGGCAGACAGCGGCAAGCAGCTGGTACGATAATTTCTTCCACTGGGGCAGCTGAATCCGGAAAAAGACATTTGTCCACACCAGTTTAAACTGGTTCAAGGGCATCTGTACAAACTGTCCGGCTTCCTGTAGCCGTGGTGCTCTGATGCTTTGCGTAGATCAGGCTCTGAAAAACAAAGGCAACGGCCCCATCCTGAACTTGCTGTGGTCTCCATTCAGCAAGGGAGGGGCGCAGCCAGTGCTCAACACGTCTGATTGTTCTTCTAGTCTGGTCTCTCTTTCTGCTCAGACCAAACTTTCTTAGCCCATTTCCTTTATCAAGCAGGATACAATTAGCAGGAAATTCCTCGGGTGGATTTCCTATTCTGTGATAATCCACAGTATGCTTACGCATTGGTCAGGACAGGATGGGGGTAAGGGGGGGGGGGGGGGG
>RSEF01000013.1:332786-371630 GCA_003993805.1 Himantopus leucocephalus | reverse complement strand
AAGGTCCCTTCCAACCTCAACAATTCTATGATTCTATGAGTAGGAGACCATGAAACGAAGGGGCTTGGGTCAGCATGGGACGCAGTTCACGTGGTGCATAGTTAAACTGGACTTCACCCCTATGCAACAACAGAGGTCAACCTCACAAATCAGCTCAACAACAGTAGGTGCATCCATGAGAGGAGAGATCTACTGAGAGTGATTAAACACATGAAAAAAATCCAATGTGAAGCTCAGCAAGTCCCTTCGCTGTAAACTGACTGGTACCAACAGCATAGCATGGTCCATACATACTGTCCCAAGCATCTGCCACTGTCAGAGCCACCCTAGGAGATGAGGTGTCCCCTGGTTTGCTGCAGGCCAGCCAGTTTTATCTTCTGAATGGGGTTAGTGTGTTATTTGAGGAGATCCTTCTGCTGGAGCCCCCCACCAGCCCCAATGTGCTTCTCGTAGCGAGGCCACCTCACCTGCCTGCGGCTCCAGGAGGGTCTCCAGCTCCTCTCCCACCAGCTGCTGCACGGAGAGCTCAAACCCACTTTCCGAATCGCGGTCTTCCGCCTCGCTCTCGCCGTGCCCACTGTCCTTCGTACTCAGGCAGTCAGCGTCCAGCCCCGCAGCCCTGCGAGGGGGCAAAAACCCTCAAGTCACACCTCAAGTCTCAGCACGACCCTGCCCCACCAATTACTTTGAAGGTCGTTGTCTTTATCCCAGAGGTGGGGTGTGGGCATCCTCTCAGTGCATCGTTCATAGTAACAAAGGCATAATCATTTCAGTCCCTGCCAATTAACGAGTTTTGGATTTGGGATTTTTTTTAAAAAAAACAAACACGTGAAGAAAAGCACTGGGATCAGGAGCACCATGGACCCTCTGAAAACTGGGCCCTGGCTGGGTGCTTGGGCTACACATGGGGCTGCTCCACATTTCTTGCCCGAGATCCTGAGCAAGCAGGGAGCTTCTGGCTCTTCCGCATGAATTTGGAGGAGCTGCCCTCGTGCAGGACCAAGCGAGAAGCATCGCAGCCCAGCCCTACCCCTGCAGCCCCAGAGCAGCTCTCCTCCCTCTCCATCCTCAGCAGATAGAGAGGGTGATGAGAAAGGTGGAGAAAGCTGTGTCTGCCCATGGCCTGGGCAGGTGGGGACAGGGGGGACATAGCGAAGCAGCGATGAAGCCCTGGCATCCTCAGGAGCATTCACCCAGAGATGTCAACAGCATAATTTAATGGGAACACCATAAAGGTTGTCTCTGGGAGCATCTTCAGCACACAGCTGGGATATCTCAGTCCTTCCCATCCCTGCTAGCATCGTCTGCCTCACTAGCCTCCTGGCGCTGGGGACAGATGCCCCAAACTCATGTCAACAGGCAACAGCGCCTCTAAGCAAGTAGCCAGAGCTGTGAGAAAAATGCATCCTTGTGCTGCTGCCGCCTCCAAAGCTGGGACCTTCTGTGCTCATGAGTGCACCTTCCCATCGCACTTGAACACACCGGTGTTCCTCTAAGCAAGGACAAGCAGATGGTTTGTGGCCATGGAGGAGCTCAGGTGAGTATGGAAGGACCTGCCAAAGGTGCTCCAGGAAGGCGGCAAAAAACAGCCCTAGAAGGCAGCTGGATATTATCGGGGACCCAGGACCAGAGGAGCGCAGCCATCCCCTGAAGGGAGGACCTACCTCCCCAGTCTCAGGATGAGATTTTGCCTTGTGCGTCTGCTGCCCTGGTGTCTCCTGCCCTTGGAGGCTCTTGGGGCCAGCGGGGCTGCAGCAGAGGCAGCAGAGACGCAGGGGAAGGGGGGCGTGGGGACGGGAAGGGCTGAGAGCCAGCCTTACCTGCTGCCGTTCTTGGCCGTGTACTTGTTTCCCCTGTGGTTTGTTTTGGGCTGGAACTGGCCCTGGTGCAGCAGGGAGAGCAGCTGGGAGATTTGCTGTAAGGCAGGAAAAGCCTGTTGAGCCCCGGCGGTTCGCCACTCAAGCTGCTTCCTGCCAGGACGTCCCCTCCGAACCCCCCCGGCCTTTTTATAGTGTTTCCTTCTCCTGCAGATGGTTCAGCATCCCCACACCGGGGGGGAAAAACAAGCGGCCGGGCAGCCCACCTGGCCCCAGCGCTTCCCCTGCGCCGTCTCTGCCGGCCGTTCCCTGCTCGCACCTCTCCCCTGGGGAAGCGAGCGCCGGGTTGTCCCCTTCTCCCCGTGACAGCCATCCTCCACCCCCAGCTCCCAGGGTGTCCTGGTGGGTGTGGGGACACCCTGCCCGTGTGGTGGGGTGGCCAGTCAATCCTACCCAGCCCCTACTGCTGGGGGACCTCTGGCCAGGGCTGGGAGAAGAGACCAACCAAAGGCCATCAGGTTGCACATTCCCACCAAAAGACCATCAGGTTGCACATTCCCACCACCCCAGGGTGTGCAAGACATGGGCAAGGAAGGATTTGNGGGGGGGGGGGGGGGGAAGGGAAGGGGGGTGACCACACCTCCAGCAACACGCAAGGCATCTCCTACCTGCACCGGTGGCGACTCCATCGCAAATTCCCCGGTGGGGCTCTGCTCTGCCAGTGCCACCAGCGACAGTCGGACCAGGCTCCTGAGGATGTTCTGGTGGGGCTGGGGCTGCCCAGGTCCCCCAGCACCCACGGGCTGGTTGGGTGGCAATGGGAGCTCTCCCACCGGCCCCTGTGGTGGCTTCACCAAGCTCTTGCAGTGTGATGGTGCATCCGAGGGGCTAGCAGCCTCTTTTGCTGAATTTTTTGGTCTGTGGGGCTGGCAGGGCCGGCGCTGCAGGATGGGCAGGCTGAAGGTCCCCTGCTGCTCATCTGAGTCCTTTTGGGTCCTCTGATTTCTCAGGGTCCTGTAGAGAGTGGGGGTGAGGTGGAGGGGGGCCTGTGGAGAGCCCCCCGGCGCAGCGGGGGCTGTGCCGGGCAGATCCTCCTGGCAGGGATGAGGGGGCTCAGCCTCCCGGGGCCGGCCCCGGAGCAGCGGGACGAGGTGGATGTCCGTCTTCTGGATCTGCCTGTGTGGCTTCTTGAGCTGCTGCTGCCTACGGGCATCCTCTGCCTCCCTGCAGTTGTAGGCCATGCCATCCTTCTTCTCCTTCTTACGCAAAGACAGGGTTAAAGCCAAAAGGAGAAGGAACCCGCCCAGGAGAGCGGCCAGGCAGATAATGACCACCACAGATGGGCTCAGCCACCTGGGACCCTGGGCTGAGATTTTGGAGAACGCCCCGTGATGCCGGAAAACTAAGCGGACCCGGGCCAGGGTGTGCAGGGGGATGTCCCCCTCATCGCTCACCCGGACCACCAGCTCCCGCTCGCTGCCGGCAAGGCTGCTGGCATTGCTGGCGTTGAGGAAGACCTGCCCCAAGACAGGGTCCAGGATGAAGAGCCCGGCATCATCCCCACCCACCAGATCGTACCGGAGAGCCCCGTTGATGCCGGAGTCCACATCCCTGGCCGTGACGGTGAAGAGGAAGGGAGTGCGGGCACACGACACGAGTGTTGTATTGGTCACCGCTGCAGTCCCTTGGGTGCTCCCGTTCCCGGGCACCACCCAGAAGCACCCCGTCTCCACATTGACCAGGACAGAGATCGTGGCTGCACCTCCCACCAGTGTCGGCGTGGTGATGACGGGTGCGTTGTCGTTGCGGTCGAGCACAGCCAGCCTGATGGAAACATTGGATGCCAGCTTGGGGTGACCACCATCCTCTGCAGTCACCAGGAACTCCAGGCTCCTCACCTGCTCGTAATCAAAAGCTTGGAGGGCAAAAACATCCCCAGTGGTGGGGTCAATTGAGACCAGACCTGATGCAGAGGCGTCCGAGATGCTGTAGGTGATTTCCCCATTGAAACCCAGGTCAGGGTCGGTGGCACGGACAGTGAGCAAGAAGGCAGGTGCTTTGCTGTTCTCAGCAACAGCAACCTCATAGGTGGCCTTCTCGAAGGAGGGGGCATTGTCATTGACATCGCTGATGCAGATAATGAGGTGCTTCAGCACTGCCAAGGAGAGGTCACCCTGGTCCCGCACCACCAACGTCAGGTTGTACTCGGCACGCAGCTCCCTGTCCAGTGTGGCATTGGTCATCAGCACGTAGCTGTGGCTGTTGGTCCTCTTCAGCCTGAAATGCTCGTACCCTTGACTGAGGGAGCAATGAACTTGCCCGTTGCTTCCCGAATCTGGGTCGCTGGCTGTCACCAGAGCCACGAAGCTGTCTTTGGGGAGGGCCTCGGAAAGCACAGGCACCCGCGCGGCCCAAGTGACATGGACATCAGGAGCGTTGTCATTGACATCCAGGACTTTGACCAGGATCTTACAGTGCGCTGGGATGGGGTTGGCACCCAGGTCCCGGGCTTGTACATCCAACTCATAGGTATGGGTTTCCTCATAGTCCAGTGGGTGCTTCAGGATGATGCTGCCCGTGCGGGCGTCAATGCCAAAAGTACTCAGCACGTCCGGGGGCGCGTGCTTGCTCAGGCTGTACTCAATCTCCCCATTGGGACCCTGGTCGGGGTCGGTGGCTGTGACCTTCACGAGGAGGGTCCCAGGCAGAGCATCCTCCCGAACCTCCACTGTCAAAGAGCTCTCTGCAAAGACGGGGCTGTTATCATTGGAGTCAAGGACAATAACTTTAATTAAAGCAGTACCTGATTTTGGTGGCTCCCCATGATCAGTGGCTGTCAGCACGAGGTCAAAGGAGGAGTGCAGCTCCCGGTCCACTTCTTTAACCACGACGAGCTCCGCGTGTCTCATCCCATCGGAGCTAGAGATGACCTCCAGAGCAAAATGCTCGCTGGGGGAGAGGGTGTAGGAGCAGCGGGCATTGGGGCCAGCATCGGCGTCCAGGGCTCGGTCCAGTGGGATCCGCGTCTGCAGCGATGCACTTTCCGACATCTCCAGCTCCAGCTCGGGTGTGGGGAACCGCGGCGCATTGTCGTTGATGTCCAGCACTTGAACCTCCACATGAATCAGAGCCACGTTTCGGGCAGCCAGCACGTCGAACGAGACCCAGCAGGGATCGCTGTGCCGGCACAGCTGCTCCCTGTCCACTCGCCCGGCCGTGCTGAGCACCCCATCCCCGATCCCCACGTGCAGCGGGAACTTCACGGGGGTCTCCATCAGCTGGAAGGTATCCGCTGTTTCACCACTCTCGCCCCCCTCGAAGTGCTCGGCCAGCGTCCCTATCACTGTTCCTAGCGGCACTTCTTCAAACACCCGGTACTGCACCGTGAACGTGGCCACCTCCTGGGCATCAGCAGAGAGGAAGAGGTACCACCACAAGGCTGGGAGATGGAGAGCGGAGCGGCTCAGCAGCAGCATTCTGCTGGCGAAGCCCACCGCCCCGCTGCCCCGGCACGCTGCCGCAGGCTTGCCTGCCTGCCGCCGCATACCCAAATGGTCCTTACGGCGATTGCAAGTCCTCGGCATCCTCTCCTGTCCCCAAGTCCCATAGGCGCCAGCCACTGGTTGGAAAGGAGAAATGGCGAGTGAGTCCGGCTGTTGTCCCCCACCCTGCCATTGCCGGGGGACAGCCGGGAGACCCAGCTGCTCCCCGGGCTGGAACACTCAGCCCGGAGCAGAGGGGACCGTCACCACCACAGCTTCAGCCGGGGAGCAGCGTCCGGCCAGCTGAGACGGGGCCGGGAGGTGGACCAGCCGTGTTTCCTATGGAAACCCCACCTACAGGAAAAGGGAGGACCGGGCTGGTACAATGCCTGGGTTGGGTGGGGGCTCGTGGGGGTGTGGAAGTGCCCTCGGTTTCCAACCTGCAGGGACCAACGCCGCTGCCTGCTGTCACCTGCAAAACGTATTTTACAGGAGGCACGATTCCTGCAGACAGTCCCCAACCCATCTGCAAAGCCTCACGCGTGCTTCAGGAAGATGTCTGGAAGGATCAGCGATGACGGTCTTCTGCTCTTGCATTAACCTAAAGGCTTGTTGCTCACGCTTTTAGATTTCTGACTTTGATTTATTTTCATTTTGTCTAAACCCCCGCTCCTCGCTCTGCCTTTTGCTGTCGGTTTTGAGGGCGATACACTCACGTCACCTTTTCCAGCATATGGCTTTTGATTATGTCACTGCTTCATTTTCAGCTGGACACACCAAAATGAGCTAATGAATCACTGGGAGAGTTGCCACGTCAAACACAGGCAGGTGGGCACGAGGGAAGAAAGGAGGCTCTGGCAGATGTGAGCTGTGTCCTGCCAGGCCTCTCCCCATCCCCTACGTCCATCTGTCCCGGCCAGCTCCCCTCGTCTTTGCATGTGCTCCATCCCCACCTTGGCCCTGCTTTGATTCCCCCCAGTGTCACACCTCACCCAGCACTGATTTTGCACCACCAAATCCCTTCTTTGCCTTATTTCAGCATCTGACCCCGAGCCCCCACCTTCGAGCATCTCGCGTGATGCCGCACGGCCGTACCAGCCGCTCACTGCCCAGCTGTGCACACACATGTGCACACACATGTAACGCAGCCTAAAGGTGTTTCATGTATTCCCCCTAAGCAGGCAGGGGAGCCCAGTGACCCCAAGCTGGGCTGTACTGTGGGTCTCAGGGTGGTTGAAGGCATTCAGGACAGTCATTGCAGAAGGTCATTAGGGAGAGTGGAGCATCCTCGTGGTATGGTTTGAGTCCCACCAGCCACATCATCTTCATCTTGGCCTCCACATCTACCAGGCAGCCTCCAGCAGCCCTGCGGCTGCAACTGGTGTCCCATGCCCAGCTCGCCCCTCTCCTCCTGCTTTTCCAGCCTTGATGAGCAGCCACCATACTCCCATCCTATTCCCATCCCTCCCTGCTCCCCTCACAGCGCTGATTTTCCCAGTTGAAGCTCCCCATGGCCTGCATCCCTGCTCTCATCAATTTTCTTTACTACGGTAAATTTTAATGCCACAAAGAGGAGCAGAAGCCGTTTCGCTCCAGGTAAGTTAGTGCCACCACTCGCACGCCCGGAGGAAGGGACGGTGCAGCTCGGGCCATGGCAGGAGACCCAGTGCTATTCCTGGGCTCGGCCCCAGCTCCAGGTGACCTTTGCCAAGTCATTTCCCCGCTTTGTGCTGTCGCTTCCTCCTCAGCTGAGCGAAGCCAGCCCGCGGGCTCTCCCGGAGGGATGCTCTCCTGCTCGGAGCTGCGGATGGAGAAGCGGATGTCTCCCAGCCCGTGCCCTGCTTTCGGGTGGGGGGTGGTGGTGGGAAGGCTACTTCCTTCTGGGGGGGAGTCTCATCCTGCCACCTCCCTTTTTTTATGCCTTTCCTTTTCAGGGATGGAGAGGAACAGAAGAACTGCACTGAAATATCTCCAAGGACAGGAAATAAATATTACGCCAGAGAACCGTGGGGGTTCCCCCAAAGAGCCCTGCAAGAGGTATCCTTCTCCCCATCACCTCCCAAGCCATCTCCAGAACAAGCCAACCTCACCAAATGTCCCACATTGAACCCAACACCAGCACCCACGTGTGCTGGACCCCACTTGGTGCAGCCCCTGCCCCACCAGCCGGAGGGAGGATGCCCCTTTAGGCTGGCTGCAGCCCCAAACCGCTCCTTTTTCTCCCCAAAGGCAGGGAGGCAGATGGGATTTTGAGCACCAGTTTGCTCAGCCACCATAGGGAAAGGCTGATACGATGGTCCCGGCGCTGGGAGAAGTCACAGTCACTGAGACGAGGGCTGTGACCCCCTCCTGAGCACTGTCCCCCCCACCAGCTGTGCTGTCCCCAGTCTGGCTGTACAGATACTGGTGTCAGATCTGGACTGCCCAGGAGAGAAGGAGCTGGAGGAGCTAATGCATTAATTATTACGATGCTTCAGGAATAAATCCCTGTAGACTAGACCTGTGCCCCCGAGCCATCAGGACACGAGCAGTTTGGGGGGGGACGGGGGGAGGGCTGCAGGACGCTGCAAAAGCATTGCTGAGCTGCAAACCACGCCAGACACATCTTGGTGGAAGATGCAAAGCAATGCTAACAAAGAAACTGGAAAAGAAGCACGGGGTTGAGCTGAGACTTGCTAGCAGCGCAGACAGTAAAATAAGAACGGGTGCTAAACACAAAGCACGTTTCCTCCCGTTTCCTGTTCACACACAGGCTGGGTTCCAACATGCAGGTGCTCCAAGACCTTCACAGACAATGTTGTGCCTATGAACACAGAATATCTCCCCTAGGAGGTTGGCTGCACCTAAAACCTTTCACTTAAAGCTCAGAAAGAACATCAGTTATATTCAATTATTGCAGTAGTACTCATCAGCTTCTGCATGATGCTATTAGTGCCCAAAGCAGATGTAAATGCTGTTTTCTGGTGTGAAAATCTGGCTCCTCTGAAGCTCAACAGCTCTCCAGGACCCAGAGCAAGGCATGGACAGAGGGGACACCCCAACCTCCCAGGGGTGCAGAGCTGTACTCGAGGTACCACACACTCACCACCCATCACGCGGCAGAGAGCAGCCCGACCACGTTATTTCAGGCTCCACTGCACAGCTGGAGGTCTTCAAATTTTTGTTTGTCATTTTGGGCTGGCTTGGTGTTAGCTGGGAACCACAAGCTGTGCTGCTCATCACCGGCAGGGTGCACAGGGCAACATAAAAATGAGAAGGGAAGAGAAATTTGGGGTGCTCAGGGCTTACTGTATCCTGTGGACCATTCAAGGGAGCAGGACTTGGTCTCATCTCTGCTCTACAGCTGCTCCATGGGGTGGGAGATGGTGTCTGAGGGTCAGGACACAGAGGCTATAGACAGCAGGATGCACCCCAAGGTGGGATGCTGTCTTCCAGGCATAGCTGCGTACCTCAGAGCACCATCCTCAGCAGGAGGATGGCTGCAAATGTAGACGGAGCAAGTAAAAGTATGTCTGCTTCTCACCACCTGGTGCCCTTACACCAGGGATCATGCTTTTTCTCCCTCAACTGTCCCAGTTTTCAGCCCTTCAAAGACAGGCTTTGCTTCTCTAGAAGTATCACTCCCTTTTCAGCAGAAAAAAAAATTGTTTCCTTAATCCGTGCCTGTGCATTAGGTCTTTTAGGAGCTGGGTGCAAGGTGGCCCAGGACTTGCCCCATCCTCAGCTGCCTGCAGGGATTGAGGACGCTCTTGTGGGACACAAATCTGCAAGAGGTGGATGGACCTTCTCTCAGGGGGGCCCTGGCGCTCCCTGTGCTCATCTTCTCCACAAAATCAGAAGGTGACACTGGCTGCAAGTGACCTCCACATGCCACCTGGTCCAGCCTCCCACCCCAGCCAGGTCCCTTTTGGGCCGGGTTGCTCAGGACCTCATCCTTCATCACAGTGAAGACTTAGAATCATAGAGTTGTCTAGGTTGGAAGGGACCTTTAAGATCATCAAGTCCAACCATTAACCCAACACTTTCAAGTCACCCCTAACCCATATCCCTCAGCATCCAGGGGTGGCAACTCCACCACTGCCCTGAGCAGCCTGTTGCAGTGCTTGATAACCCTTTCAGTGAAGAAATTTATCCTAATATCCATCCTAAACCTCCACTGGTACAACTTGAGGCAGTTTCATCTTGTCCTATCACCTGTTCCTTGGGAGAAGAGACTGACACCCCCCCTCGCTACCCCCTCCTTTCAGGGAGCTGCAGAGAGCGAGAAGGTCTCCCCTCAGCCTCCTTTTCTCCAGGCTGAACACCCCCAGGTCCCTCAGCCACCCCTCACAGGAGTTGTCCTCCAGACCCCTCACCAGCTCTGTTGCCCTTCTCTGGACACGCTCCAGCGCCTCAATATCCTTCTTGTGGTGAGGGGCCCAAAACTGAACACAGCACTCAAGGTGGGACCTCACCAGTGCCGAGGAGAGGGGGACCATCACTGCCCCAGTCCCACTGGCCACACTATTCCTGCATGCACCCTCCTCCAGCAACACCTTCCTCCCACCAAAGAGCCCCAAAACCGGGCACATCCCTCCAAACACAGCCTTACCTTCACCCACGATGGAGAGAGGCAGAAGAACCCAGGTGCTGCCTGCACCCCTGCCTGCAGTGGGCTGCCTCCACCACCAGAGCCCACTGCCGCGCCACGCTCGCCCTGCCGCCGTCCCCGGCGGGGCTCAGGGAAGCCACCAAGGTCTCAGGCAAAGCAGTAAACCTCCAGCCAGGGGGTCTCTGCCCACCCTCACCCCGAGGCAGAGGGTCCGCTGGGGCTCAGCTGCCTCCCAGCCCCGCAGGGAGGCACCAGGGAACGATGATGATGATGCAGCCTCCATCCATCTTCAGCTGAGCCTCAGGATGCCACCCTCAAATATATATAATCTTATTTATTTAGCACAATTTTAGGCAACCCTGCATCATCCCAAGCAGACCCACCCACAAGTCCATCTGTAAAACCCCTACTTAATGCTCCTGTGCAGGGGTTATATAGATGCTCCCCCTTGCAGCAGGTGAACACCCTAATTAGGAGGGAAATAAAAAGAGATGCAGGCGATACCTAGTCAGGGTAGAGTTAACAGGTGGTGCAGTTGTTTTTTTAGAAAGCTTCCTAAGGTGGCAACCTGGCTTTGAGACAGGTAGCCAGCTCCAAAGTCTCTGCCAGCTCCTGCTTGCTGTGCTCCAGGAGCTCCTCTGAGTAGAGGGTAGGATAAAGGGGAGTTATTGTGGCACTGCATTTGTAAAAATGTTATTGTTAAGGAGGGGAAGAAAGTTATAAGTGAAATAAATTGGAACAAGCTCAGTGTTTGAATAGAGAATAATAATGTTATGCTAATTTGCCTGTGCAGCCTCCGCCACTGGAGAACCCTAATGTATTTTATAAAGCCTTGCGCTACAAAGAGCAATCCTATACATGGATAGCAGCAGAGTTGGCCAAATATAGAAGAGGAGAATCTGTAAAAATGCCATTTTATTGTGTAGGAGAGAGCAATGAGAAGCAGAGTTGAGATATAACCCTTGGTGTCCTTCTGGAGGAGAAAGCTGGCAAAAAATTGTCGCTTGCTTATATGATCTAGTTTGCGATTATGAGTCTTATGGTAATTTTCCTGCCTGTATTTCAAAAGTTTATATCTAAATATCTGTTTGCAAATGAAGTACACAGAAAAAAATCCTGAAGGCCAGAACTTGAATACCAGATCTTTCCAGCAAAGGTCATACAGGAGAAGGGGCCGCTGACAGCTGCCGGACTGGGCTGGAAGGATCAGAGCACAGGACCACCGTGGGGGAAGCTGGAGCCCCATCAGCACCACCGTTCCCTGCTGGTTTTATTTGCTTTTTGTTGGACAACCTGAAATACCTGAGCAATGGCAAAGCGTTGTTCAGTGGTGGGGTTTCCTCGGCTCCTCCACTGTGTAAGCGATAGATCTAGGCCACAGCACGCCGTAACGTAAATCAGACCTTTATAAGTCCCCAGCGGCTGCAAATCAATGACTTCTAGTAATAATCACCCATTTTGTCTTTCTCTTTATTAATATTTAGGGGGTTTTAATCTTTTCTTTGCAAACACGATGTTTCCCTGCTGCCGTTGGCCTTCAGCGGGAGCTGCCATGAAAGCTCTGGTTTCTCCGATGAAAGACTTTGTCTTGAGCTGCTCCCTGAGCTGAAACGACACAGCCACAAAAGCTGGGTGACGGCTCTGCCAGTCCACCCTGGATGGGTGACACCATCTCACCGGTGTCCCCGAGACGCGGAGTGGCCAGTCTGGGTACCACAATGCAGATCTGGTGATGGTTGTGAGGGGGTTTCTTGAGCTCTTAGACCAAGCCCTCACCCTTGGCGTGGGTGACCACCTGGATTATCACAACCTACAGCCGCTGTTTAGAGAGATGTCCCTGGGAAGGTGGTACTTGTTAATTAGGGATGTATAAATTGAAAAATAAGCCCTGTGTTGACATGCAAAGGGAGGCGGGACTCTCAGTGATTTTCAGTTGAAATGGCAGACCTTATCTCCTCTAACACAGGCGTGGGAGAGCTGAGAATGTGCTATTACCTCTGGAAAACAAAAGGGAAAAAAATCAAAACAGAAAACAATCCCCCAAAAAAGTAATATAAATTATGTTTATTGTAAAGACCAAAATTTTCCAGTGAGTCCAACCACTACTTGGGTTTAAAATGAGAAAAGCAGCTGGAAATCAGTGAGAGGAAGGATGCTGGAGCATCTGCCATGTCAGAAATACCTCCAGTGTCCGAAGGAACATGTAAAAGACCCCATTTCTTGTCCAACAGTGCACAGAGGGGTCTGTTCCAGGGATGCGGCTCAGGACAGATATGGATGGGGCTTTTCTGTTCTGGGATGAGGAGGGGAGAGGCAGGATCTGTATTTTGACTCCTGGGACTATTCAGCAGAATCAGTCCCTGAGGGTGATCCCAGAAGCTGTGCTCCCTCCCCAGGGACTGTCCTCCAAGCACACACTCTGAAGACAGGCTTTGATGTCCAGCTTCCACTGAGCGAGGAGAAACACAGTCCAATTTCTTGTCCAAAGTGATGCCCGGCACCTTCAGCATCAGAGAGACTCCCAGGGCTGAGCAGGTCACCATGGTCTGCTACCACCAGGAGCCTTACGCGAATAAGGATGAAGTTTCACCCCTCCATCTGTTCCCTCTGTGCCACCTCAACAAGATTCTGCCCAGGATGACTGAGCCACATCAACATCCATCCCAACATTGCTGGCTACACCGACCCCACCATCGCTCCCTCCTCAGCTGGGACGTGCCCTGCTGCTTCCAACACTGAAACCATCCGAGTGCCCAGGTCCCCGAGCAGAGCATCCCTTGGCATAGGGACAGCAGACAGCGAAGGGGACAATGAAGATGACCACAATGAAGATGACCTCAGGTCTCCCCATGCCTGACATCATGCAACGGAGATGCTGCAGGCTCTGCCTAGAGATGCACACGTTTCTCCACCGGTGCCAACAACTCGAGATGTTCAGCCAACAGCAAGGGGTGGCTGATGTGCTGTTATCACCTCTCCTGCCTCTGCCGTGTCACCTCTCTTCCTCACCCACCTCCACAGTGGGACCGGACACATTGTCCTCTGCCACTGGCTCCGCCGCTGAAACACCAACAGAGGTTCAGGTGCTGCCTCCTCTCCTCTGGCTGTTTGCCACAACGGGCTGAGCCCGCTGCCGGGGCTGGCAGGAGCGAGGACAGTGTTTCAGCCCTCCAACGGAGGGAAAGGGGCTGTGGCATGGAGGAAAAGAAGGGCTGGGGGCTTTTCTCTGCCATATAAAGGGCATAACAAGGACACCATGCATGTGGAAACATCTTTAACTTGGAAAGAGATTCCAGGTGATGCAGCTTCCAGCTCCTGCCAAAGGGGCCGAGTGCACGCCCAATGCTCCTCAGCTGGAGCAAGAACAGAGGCAGCTCTCCTGGGCACTCCCAGACAGCGTGGGACAGGTAAAACCAGGGCAAGAAAAACCAGAAGAGATGTTAACTCTGTCGCACGTAGGTTGACCCAGTCCCAGGGCCCGGGCTGGGGACGAAGCTTTTGCCTGGGGACAGTGGCAACACCTAGGCTGGACTTTTGGGGCTGATGATGGGTCAGCACAGTGACACTCAACCTCCTGGCTGAGCCTGCCTGGGGAGACACACACAATCCTGGGGAGCTAAAACCTCGGCATGCGGGAACCGATGAGTCTCAGGCTAAGCTAACGCCCCAGTCACTATTTGTCCAGTGGGACATGGTCCCTTGAGTCCTGCCTGGGTGGACCACAGCCTTGTCACAGGTACGTGATTTCAATGACGTTGGGCTCAGCGTTCCCACAGGGAAGGTGATGCTTGCAGGAGCACTGGCAGCTCATGCCGGCCGTGTCCACGCCGCCTGGCTCCTGCTGGTAGGGCTGGGCAGGCAGCTTCTTCTGGGAGCCCAGCTTCTTCCAGTCCGTGAGGTGCACCCCATTGTCCAGGTCCTGCGGCATGGGTTCGTGGTAGAGGGTGATCTGGACGGTGCGGAGCTGAGGGCCATAGTGCACCACGAGGATGATGAAGATGGCCAAGAGGACGAAGATGACGACGATCACTGAGATCATGGGCAGGGCATCGGATTTCTTTGTCACGCTCCTGACAACAGAGACGGGAGTGAAGGCGGCCGTGTCTTGGGGCTCGGGCTGTCTCAGCTGGCTGCCGGGGGCAGAGGTGTTCATGGCTGCGCAGGCTGACCTGCGACAGAGAAACACAGGGTGGAAAGGGGTGACCACCGAGCAGAGGCCATCTGATGTCCTTATCTCCTGCCCTCAGGTTGGCAGCTCCTGCCTGCGCTTGCAGCTGACGGGGAACGGGATGGTCCCGTAACCGCTCCCTCCCTCGGGCTCGCGGGACAGGATAAATTTTGGTGGCTACATTTGGAGCTGTAGGATGGTGCCCCAGACACATTCAGCTGGGGAGGTGATGCCCTGCGTCCCCTTACCCTGGGCAGAAGCGGCGTGGGGGTTTTCCCTCCCCACTACCCCTTGCTCCCTGCTGGGGAGCCCTCTGCCCTCCCCTCTTCGCCCCCAGCCCCACGGTGCTGATTCAAGACCATAACCCCACGGGGACCTCCCTGGGATGGGAGCTCCGCCAAAAACCCCGCCAAAACACACCGCGAGGCATCTCTCGACGCAGCCGCGAAAATCCCATGGGAGCCAGCACGGGTGGGAGCAGGGCAAGGGGGGGGGAGAGGCGGGAGGGAAAGCCCTCCCCAGCCCCGCAGGGGTACCTCGGCGTCCCTGCTGCGTGGGAACCATCGTCTCCCGCGGCAAGGCTGGGAAGCTGACGGCGGGACCAGCAGAAAAACCTCCGGGATGGTTCTCCGGTGTAGGTGCAGCCAGACTCACCTCGCAGGCTGCCACGTCACGCCTCGGCCCAGCACCCCCCCGGGATTCCCCGGGGCAGAGGAGGAAGCGCCTGCTCATCCCGCGGGCAGGAGAGGTGCTCCCTTTACCTCACCGGGTGCCACATCACCGCCACCGCCCCCTCTCTTACTGACACGCACCCTCGCTGGAAAAAAAACCCTCCTCTCGCCCGCTGCAAGACAAGCGCCCTTTTGTTTCGGGGAGAAGGCACCTACCGCCCCTTCAGCTGCATGCACGCAACCCCCGGCTGCCCAACTGCAGGAAGCTTCCCTCCTTCCACTGACTCGGCGTTAAAATTTAATGCGGTTAAGAAATCGGTGTGAGAAGAAAAAAAAACAACCCACCCTTCTGCACGTGAGCTCTTTGCACAGCCCAGCACAGCGTACCCACACCACGCTCCGGGGTGGAAAGACCCTCACCCCATGAGATGATGCAGCCCAAGGGTGGATGTTCTCTGCCCGGGGGTCCCACTGCTGCAGGAGGACCATTCATCAGCAACGCTGTGGCCAGCAGCACTGTGAGTTCCCGCTGAAGCTGTTTTGAAGCTCTGGACCCTGAGACCCGCTCAGGGTCACAGGCAGGAGCCAGTGCCAGGTGGGTGCTCGCACATCTCTCCCCTCGCATGTGAGGATGGATGCCCTCAAGTCCGGCAGCATTTACCCCCCGCACGCGGGTGGGTACCATCCCCCTGGTCCGGGGATGTCGTGCAGTCAGACCCTCTGCCACCTGGGGTGACCCCGAGCACATCTCAGAGCAGAAAAGATGAACCCTCCAGAGCTTTACGTCTGCGAAGCTGTTACAAAACACATCTCCCCATCTTTCCATCCCAAAACAACACTGTTCTTACCTGGAGGCTGTCAGCAGACAAGCTGGGGTGGATATTTGGGCTCCGTCTTTCCTGCCCATGGGGAGGACGGGGTGGGAAATGCCTCTTCCCCCACCCAGCCGAGTGTCCAGAAGAGATTTGGCCACACATTAGAGCTTCTGAGAATTTGCACTCGTTTCAGGATTCAGTAAAACCTTAATCTACAGCGTAATCTCTGAGCATCACATCTGTGCAAGGGAGAGAAAAAATGGGGCGGGGAGGCTGTTAACGGAGATTTGGTAAAACTGAAGGCTGCTGTTTGATGCTGAGGGTTTCCTCGGGGTTTTGGAGGTGTTCAGAGAGACCCACGGAAACGTAACAAGCCGCGCAACGCACAGGAGATCTCTCCCCCCGTTCCCACTGCTGTCTCCTGGCTGCGGACAGCAAGGACCTTGCCGGCAGCGTAAGACACGCTCCACGTGGGGACGGAGCAGCTCGGCTGCCCACGTCCGAGGCTCTGCCGCTTCCCGGGGGGCTGTGGGAGGGGGCTGGACCGGCACCTCCAGCCAGGACACAGGGATGGGGCTGTGACCACGAGCTTTCCTTTGGGGTCCCGGTGAGCTCCTGCAGGAGCACGCCACCGCAGCACGGTGTCCCCGGCCCTGCAACCAGCACGTGGCACCAGGCTCCCAGAGGGGGTGACAATGCCACAATCCCATGGATTTGCATCGTGAACACTCACATGGACCCTCCAAGATGGGCAGACACAGGAGCCTTTCCCATGTGGGGACACTAAGATCTTTCCTTCCCCCCCCCCCAAACACCCATTCGCATCCAGCACAGGGCAATTTATTACCTCTGAGGTTCAAACGATGCCAGCAGGGGACAGACAGACAGACAGGACGTGCACAGACAAGTGCATCACAAGGTCAGGGCCAAGAAACCGAACACCCCAAACCCCTTTGGGCTGGACTGGGGGGCAGAACCAGCCCAATTTTCCAGTTCCTCCCCTTGTCAAGGAGCTGGGTTTGAGGTGAGTCCAAGCCTGCCATGTGCCGTACGTCCCGCGGGGAAGGATGATGCTGCTGCTGCCTCCTGAAAAACAGCATCCCAAAGCCAGCGCATCCCGCTGCCCAGACTCAACGGAGCTGCATGGCGAGGCGCAGGGCACGGGGCAGCACCAGCTGCCGAGTTACCCCAGCCCCAGGAGGAGCAAATATTTCCAAATCCCTCCCGGAGATGTTAAGAAACCTCCTTTCAGGTGAGAGGGGAGGACGAGCTCCTCCAGCAGCTCCTCGCCCAGGATGGACCAATGCAGCCTGCAGCCCTCACGGCTGATGCTGAGCAGATTGGACCTGCAGTGCACACCCTCATCACAAACATAGCACCTCCCCAAAAAACCCAAGCGCCATCAAGAAGCCACTGAGGCCCAAAGCAAAGCAGGCGCCCCATGCCACCGCTCCCCCCCTGCTCTGTGAGAGCCGTATCCCCCAACAAACTGGTGGCGAGGTTTCCTTTGCCGTCGGTAAGTGATGTCTCACATCCTCTCCGACCATAATGGGCTAAAAAACACGGTTCCCCTGTGGATTCAGCCCGTTTCCTTCTATTCTTTAACAGGAAGCTCTGCGAGAGTCAGCCCAGGCAGGCAAATCGCTCCTCACCCTCTTGTCCCTCCCGGGATGGACAGAGCCTCAGCGGGGCTGCAGAGCCACAAGCCACCGAGAAGATGCTGGCTCCGTCCGTCCATCCGCTCCTCTGGCTGTTCGGCTGCGTGCTGTTCCGAGGTGAGATGCTCGGCTTGCACCCCCCAGGAGGGTGAAGCGGCGCCGGGCAGGGGGGATTTGGGGAGCCCAGCTTCACGGGGAGGCGGGGGGGGGGGTACCAAAGGGACCCGGCCAGAAGTTCACAGGTGTAGTAGCCTCCATGGGAAAGCTCAGCCTTTAAATTCAGGGGTGGCAGGAGTCAGGTTGCCTGGAAAAATGCGGCCCTACCAGGTTTACATGGTTTAATTGATGGCGATGGAATAAAAGAACCTGTTTCCTGGTTGACAAAAGGAGCGTTTCTGCTGCGGGCTGCGAGGACTTTGTAGTGAGTGACTTTTGTCGAATAAGCATGAAGGTAGAACATCTAAATGTAGAGGGCATTATTTTCCTCAAAGGTATTTTTTCCTTGGCTGATTATAATTTTTCCTCTCGTTGATATAAACACAAGGAGCATGTGCAAGACTCATGCAGAACATGCCTAGGGACGTGGTTCAGTGGTGCACTTGGCAGCGTTAGAATTACACGTGGACTCTATGATCTTAAAGGTCTTTTCCAACCTAAATGATTCTGCGCCTCGTCCTTACTGTAATAATTCTGCGCCGTTTGCAATAATTCTGCTTTAACCTCTCTTTCCCACGTGAGTCGCGGTGTGGGATGAAGGAACGAGTCTCCCGCTCTGGAGGGTGACAGGTTGTTTTTTCCTGCTTCGTCAGACACCTCTGGTTTTGCTGACAGCTCTAGTAGCCGGGAGCTGAAAAGCGGTCAGAGGAATACAGACTGCAACATCAGCGCTGCTTCTGACAGACAACCACCTAAAAATCACGTGTCTCCAATCCAAAGTTTTTATCATTAAACCACAGAAGTCGCCTATGGGTTATAGCCACTGTGCTGGTAATAACAGGGTTTTTAAACACAGCAAATATAGAAACCAATTCAGTTAGCAGCTGTGTAATTCTGAGAAGTAAGAGCACATGGATCAGAAAACTTCTCTGTTGATTTGGGGCAATACTGGTGGCTTCAGCAGAGGGGCGAATAGTGTCTGGTATCGGACAAGGGGCTCTGAGGCCATACCGCGATGCTCCTTAATGCCTGCACACAATGACGGTTTTCCCCTTAAAGCTATTTGGTGTGGTTTGCCCGGGGCAGGAATGCCACGGAGGCTGTGCCGCACCTTGCCTGGCTCGGCTGCGCAGCGAGGTGCAGCCCCCTGCCCGGCTGCTGCAGCATCAGGGGGAAGAGATGCCACCCGCCGTCCTTCCGTCCCGAGCGCGTCATCTTCATCGTCCGCAGTCTGCTTAAAATCACAGGGCAGAGACTGCTCTCAGTAGATGTGCGTCTAGCAGCTATCGCCAGACCCCAGCGGGGCCGGTACCCACAGACGACGGTCACGGCATCGCTGGTGCTCGCTGTGCGTCAGCTGATGCTGCAGTTGCACCGCTCTGATCAAAACAACCGGCCTTCCCCACCGTCGTGTATTCTGTCTCGCTTTTTTGCACTGATATGACAGTTCTGAAGTGGCTTTTTAAATTTTATTTTTAATTTTATAGCAAAGTCACTAAGGTGGTGTAGTACTCGGAGGGGGGAAAAGCTTCTGCACAAGACAGAAATGGTCAGAGGTCTCCCTGCACCTGAGGAGGGGGAAATAACCTTGCAGGAGAGACAGAATTTGCTTTGGCTGGAAAATAATACCTGCCTGTTTCCACACAGGCTTTTTTTTAAAAAAAAAAAACTTTGAGCAAGTTCATTAATTCATTAATGAATTTATTACTTCTTCCTTTAAACTCCTAAGCTCTCACAGTTATTTCTAAAGGGAGGTTCAAATACTGTTATTTTGAAACTGCTGAAGTGGGAAGGTTTGGACCATTTCCAACCTGCTTTCCCTCCCCCAGAAACACTTAACAGAAAATTTGTCCAAACAAACCTCTTCCTATGAACGTTTCCATTACAATGGGCAGGCGTTTTCCAGACAAAATATTTCCACTCAAAAATTCCTCCTCGAAGCTGATGAGAACCCAGCAGGATTTTCCCACTGTCACTCCATCCACGGCTCTCCTTATCTGCGCCACAGCCAGTGGATGGATAATACCATGAGAAATGTTGAAAACATAAAAATATGTCAATATATATTTTTGATACAATCACAAACGTGGGGTGCAGCTAGAGGACAGACATTGATCTACCAGGAGACCTTCCAGACACATCCTTAAACCAGGGCATCCAGTGCATCCTTGGCCAAAGGAGAGGCCAGTGCAACCCTGACCTGGTAAAGAAGGAAGAGAAAGCAGGAGGTGGTTAGGAGAAATGTTTGTTCACAAAACAAACTGCTCCCTTCTAGTAACACGAAACCCCGCAGATGACTCTGCAAATCTGACCAAAGTGGCCGGAGACGGTTTCCAGGAATTATGTCCCATTTACAATAGGTGAGTCAAAAACAGGTGTCCTTGGAGGTGACGGTGCTGGTAAGCCGACGCCGGGAACGTTCCTGCTGGGAAAGCCAAGGCGTGGGCTTATGCCCGAGGCTGGAAAAGGGAGATGTGTGTCTAGCGTAGCACCAGCAAAAGGCACCACTGCCAAGCCTTGGCTAGAAGGTCTCGTTACTCCACTGCCCAGAGGAGCCCACTCAGCATGACCCAACCACCGCAACGAGGAGGAACCTCCCTTTGGGTGGTTTGTGTAGACTTAGGGACTGGGGGGGGGGGCTGTTTTTACCTTTCAGCTGAATCATCCCAGCACAGCAGGAAGGAGCAAAGTCCCCTCTAGTATCTCCGGCTGCAGCGGCGTTTGAAGGTATAAAAGTTTCGAGGAGACTTTGCCCCTAATGCCAGTAGCCGGTGAAACTTCCTACAAACCTGATGAAACACCAGGGATGCGGTTAAATGGCACCGCCCTACGAGCAGTTGGATTTCACAGGTTAGGAAAAATCACCTTACCTCTTTCTGGTGAGAAACCACTGGCTTGGGAGCCAGTTCCCTGAGAGCACGGTTGCTGATCCAGGACACAGTGATGGGACAGGGACATCGTAGCACAGAAGTAAAACTAACAGCTTGGGCTTGCCACCCCACATGAAGAGGAGGCAGAGAAAGCTCACGTGGAGCTGTTTGCTGCAGCAATGTGGAAAAGGGTTCCATGGAGGTATGGAGCATGTCTGTCCACGCTCCGGAGCAAGCCAGGCAAACCCTTCTGCTACCAGGGACAGCCATCACCAGTTCTGGGCAAGGGAGGAGAACCAAGGTGGGTCTCCCCCACCTTTCCCACCATCATCAGGCACAACTGCAGACCCTGCATGGTCCCGAGGGCAGCACAGCTCTGGGCGAGCAGCTCCAGACACGTGATTCAATAAGGTCCTCTTGGATGTTAGCTAGAAGTGACTCTGGAGTTGCTAAAAATCTTGGAGTCCCACTGCAATTAGTGCAATTAGAAATCAGGGAGAAGCATGTCACAGCTGACGATGCACCAGGTGGGGCCACAGGACCACTGGGCTTTTTGTCTGCCATGTAACGCTCCCGTGCCTTGTCCCCAGATATGAAATAGGGATAATAAAATTACCTCTTCCATAAAGCGCTTTGAAATCTGGAAATAAAACCGAGCTGATATCACCAGGGTCACCCACCTAAAATCCAGACTCAGACGAAGCTCCTCAGGCCAAGATGCTTTACCTGCTCTTTAGCTGTTGCTTCTCCAAGACTCGGCACTTCAGGCAGCAGCTGCACGGTTTCTCCCCAGTACCGATGCGCTGAAATGACTGTATCCAGGCAGGGATGTCCTTCAGCCGCTCCCCCAAGGTTCAAGCCGGGAAACTTAAGAAAAGAAAGCGGAAAGAAGAGGAATTATGAGAATCCCCTGTTCCACCAGCCCCTGACACACCTGAATCACAAGGAGGGAGCTGAACTGATCCCAGCAGACCACATTCCGGCGTGGTGGTTCACAAACACCACACAGCCTGGCTGATACCAGCAATGCCCGAATAAACCCGTGGAATCTTGGAATTACTGGAATAATAAATTTGTGAATAAACTTGGAACCGGTAGCAAGGAGGCTCTGTGAACTTGGGGGAAGCAAGACGTGCCTGGTAGGCACCTACTGCTGATCCACCACGTTGGCTGTGCTGTCCCGGGGCTCTGCGGACGGCTGGCTGGAGGTGTAGCGTGTGAGCAAATTCAGCAGCTGGAGCACACAAGATCTGGGAGAAAATCACACCAATTACTGAGGACCAGCTGCGAGGTGGCCTGTGCAATGGCAGGACCCCGGCTGGAAGCCTCATCGAGGTGTGAAAGCATCAGGGCCAAACTAGCCTGCAACCCCCGATGCTTTCTCTGTGCCTCAGTTTCCCCATCTGCAGAAAACAAAGCAGAGCCAACACTACCCCTCTCCTCTGTTAACTGCTTTGAGATCTGCTGATGAATAATATTATTTAAGAAAACGTGTAGGCAGGCAAAAAGCACACGCTGGGCTCCGGCTCCTGTCAAGCCTGGATAGCTGGTCGCCCCATTTTTCCTTTGAACTGGGCACAGAGGGATTTCCTCCTCCAAACCCCCAGACCCAGGGTCAAACTCTAGGAGCAGCGTGGGCAGGAGAAGGGCAAGACCCACCTCACCAGCGCTACGGAGACCAGGAGCCATTGCAGCGCTCCAAAACAAGCAGGTCACGGAGGAAACCAGAACCAGTAAGCAACTGGGAGGGCGACAGACAACGCAGCAGCATGACAGAGCCAGCGTTTACTCCCCAGACACCACGGAGCGGTGACGGTGCAGGCAGGAGAGAAGCCATGCCGCTTCACTCTTCCAGGAGCAACCACTTTTTGTGGAAAAAACAGACCTCAGCACGCACGGTGATGTGGCAGAGCCCGCTCCGGGCATGCAGTTTCCCCACATTGTTTGTCTCCTGACTTGTTTTCTTACATTCAAGTGGTTTTTAATTGACTTCCGCTAAGGTCTGCTTCCAGAACAGCTCACCAGAGGAGCAGAGCGCGTGATGCTCAGAGAGGATGCCCTGAGCTGGGTGCAGCCCTTGAGGAGGGGCAGAGGAAGGCTAAGATTCTTTTTAATTGCTGACGAGATCCGGGTTTAATTCCTGGCCCTCCAAACTTTCCCGAAGACTTTGGCCAAGTCATTACAATTCAGAACCGCTTGGCAGCGAGCTGCCAAACACCACCCCCCTCCCCTCCTCCGTGTCATTTGGGAATTAGCCGCTTAAGTACCTCTGTGGGTCTGGGACCTGATTCAGGCTGTCAGTTATCCAGCCTGCATAACAGCACTTTTCCTCTCTCTCTCCACCACAATTTCCACCGTACCTCTTCTGCTGTGTGACCCTCAAGGCAGAGGCTCCTTTTTTAGGTGCTTAATAAAATAGGACCTTGGCTTTTGCAGAGCTCTCTCTGCTTTCCAGTTTTCTTAATACAGCATTATTTTTTTTTTTCCACCTGAAAGTCCTAAGAATTGGGTGTTGTCGCTCCCTGTTGCTTCAGCAGCTGCTGTGCTTCGCCCAGGAAATGGCTGCGCTTGCATGCAGCGGTTGGCGTATTTTTGTCACGGGTCGTTTAACGGAAGTGCCAAGATATGAACTGAAAAGTCTGATTTTAGGTGGCTGGGTCTCTTTTCGGAAAGCATTTGTTTACGCAACCTGCAGGCAGCGGGTGACGCCGAGGTGGGTACAGCGAGGCTGCACAATGCCGCATGGGCTCCGCAGCTCCCTGCCACACAGTGAGCTGCCTGGGGACAGGTGGGACATCACCACATCTCCCCCCAAAACTGCCAGGGAAGGAGAAGTCCAGGGCTACACACTGTTGGGGATCGACGATCCCTCTCCGTCACCAGTTCTGAGTGGACAGGACCAGTCCCAGTGCCTTCATACTGGTGCCAGAGATCCTCCCCTGTGACTCCATCCCTCTGGGAATACAGACTGGGCAGCACGAGCCCTTCTTGAGCTTCATCTAAACCCTGCTGAGATGTCTCCAACAGCTGGACCAGGTCTCTGCTACGGCAGTGCTGCTATATGGAGGCTCTGATGTGAAGTTTGGGGTTTTTTAAATGTCAGTGCCTCTCTCCAGTCAGCAGCTGGAGAAACCACTCTTTAAATGTCTATGATTGCCAAAAAATAATACCAAAGCAGAAATGTTTTTGGTCTACATCATTCTTTTCTCATGCTGAGGAGTGAGCAGGGTGAGCTGCTGGCTCTGGGAACATCTCAGCTGCCGTGAGAGAATCACAGAATCACAGAACGGTCGGGGTTGGAAGGGACCTCCAGAGACCATCTAGTCCAACTGCCCCTGCCAGAACAGGGTTACCTACAGCAGGTTGGACAGGAATGTGTCCAGGTGGGTTTTGAGTATCTCCAGAGAAGGAGATTCCACAACCTCTCTGGGCAGCTCCATGGAAAGACCCCTCTGCTCTCAGTCTAACGCTCCCATCTAACCTCACAGAAGAACTACTGCAAATAACAGAAATCCAAAATTCCCCTGCTCATCCTCTGGAAAAATTAACCGAAAGGCAGCTAGCGCTGAGTCAGAGCTGAAATGCACCTGCAGCTCCGACGCGCTCCTCTGCAGCCCTGTGGCTGTGGTGGGTAAGCAGGAGTTTCCCATCACAGCAAGCGCAGAAAGTTGTATTTCCCATCGTAAATCCCTCAGCAAGCTCCCCGTCTCCACCTAGAACTGCACAATCCGGCTATAAATCGCTTGCCCCCCAGACACGCAGCAAATATCGCGGCAGTGCGTAGGCTCAATGGCGAGTCATTTGAATGGCTTTGATGTTTACCGCAATTACAGCTGCGCTGGCTGCATCCCGATTATTGTCGTTAGCTGTTTATATAGCCAGGGCCCTCCGTGGAGGGGAGCAGGGCCGTGCTGGCAGCGGCACCGGGAGGAAGACAGTTTCCAGCACCATTTGCACGAGAGTCCCCCCGGGGGATGTCCGCAGGGAGCCGGGACGCGTGGCACTTTTTTTCTTTGTACCCGTCCTGCTGCACAGCCCCACAGCGTGACTCGGGGCTCTTCCTGCCTTGCGCACGTCCGCCCCCCTCCCGTGTAACCCAACCGGGACGCTGAGCACCTTCGCCAAAAGAAAACACCTAATGTAACAGGACTTTTGATTATTTGAGTTGGCAGGGAAGGCATAACAAGCAGCAGCGGCCAGAAGTCAGAGCCAGACCCGCTCCGCTTTGAAATAATGCGCGGTTGTGTTTAGAGAAGCCAGGGCCATGTATTCCTCAGCAAAGTGCCAAAAGGGGACCTCCATCCTTTGTCCTCTTCACAGCAAGACCGGGCATTTCTCTGCAGCAAAGCTCAAACGCGGCAGACCAGGGCGAGCATCTACTTGGCCAGGTGAACTCCAGAGACTGAGCCCTGGAAAAAAAGCTGCTTATTCATCTTATTTACAATAACCCCAGGGTTTAGTTTTGCAAACAGAGAGCTCCTTATGAGCCAGTGCTCTGGTGTGACCTTCAGCGAAAGGCTGAGCCGTGGTGGAAGAAAGCATTGAGTGCAATCCTCCTCCTCTTGCTCTAGCGCCAGGGACGCTGGAGCTAGCCCACAGGATGGTCCCATCGGGGATGGCAGTACAGGGCAATGTCATCTCCCTTGTCCTCAGCTTCCCCCCGTCCCTAGAGGCTCTGTTCAAGCTCTCAGATTGCTCCCCAGCTGCACCAAAAATGCTGGAATAAACGGCCAGCTCAGCACCTTTATTCCCCTTTTCCTTTGACAAAGACTAAGTGTAGGCGATAGCTCTTTCTTCAGCGATTCTTCATGCCATGTGTCTTTTAGTGTACATGCCATGTACACTAAAAAGCACCTGTGATAATTTGAAAAAGAAAATGTGTTACAAGCAGCTACTTCTCCCCACGGAGGAAAAAGGCAATGGCTTCCACAAGGGAATTTCGGAGAAGGAGGAGCTGTTTGAGTTTGGCAGCTGCTAGAGGATATAGGTCCCCGTGATGATCTCAGCACATTATTTTTTGTGCTGAATGTATACAGAGCACCTTTAGGCACTTGCGAACCAACGCCCAGAAATTGTGTTGTAAAGCTGTTTAAGAAGAGGAAGCCCAGTGACAAAGAGAAAACTTGGCAGACTCTTGGGATCCATGGAAACAGCCCAAAGCACCGCACGTCCTCCATGGAGTCAGCAGTGCCCCACAGTATCCCAGGCGACAGGGCTGCAAAGGGGGGCATCCCCCTTCCTCGAAAGAAGCATCTCTACCTCTTTAAGAAGGGCAACCGTGTGCCCAAAAGAGCTTTTTCCCCGTTATATTAGTTGATTTAGTGAGTGGTGTTACATCTGTCCATAATCCTGTCTACGTTACCAGACTGATGCTCATTTAACCAGCTCTTCAAAGCCTGCAGAGAAGGATATCCCGTAATTCTCCTACACAGTCACTCCTAGCAGCTCCCTATCCTTATGTTAAGGCAGTTTTCTATTGCCCAGCCTCCCTTTTCCTTGCTGCAGTTAAAAGCCCTTGTTTTCTGGTCCTGTTCCCAGGGGATTTAGAAAACAAATTAGTCCCTTCCCCTCCGTGCAATGAAAAGATCTGATCATGTCTCCTCTTTCACGGGCTAAGCAAGACAGTTTCACCAGCCTGCTGCCCAGTAAACTAGAAGAGAAAAGCATGGAAAAGATCTGAAAAGTCAGGTCTGATTTTCACAGCCAAATCCTATCTATCTGGAAAGAGACTGTTTTTTATTATGTGTTCACCGCGGTTTACACATTGTTTTGGTTCCTGTTTGGCTGAGATCATTGTCATAAAGCCTCAGACAAAAAAAAAAAAAACGAAAAANAAAAAAAAAAAAAACGAAAACAATTATGTCTCCAACACCATTACATGAGGAAAATGAGATCAATCAGGAGCTCGCTACACCCAGATGGTCCCGAGGGGTGGGCTCTGAGCCAAGCCCCGATAACCCACATACACTGGACGCCAAAGGTCTCATTCCAGGTACAAAACACTCTCAGGGCATTCATCTGACCGCTTTCAGACACCTACAGCGTAGGTACCTACCAGGAAGTTCATCACCTACATCGCCTCTGCGGCTCCTGGTAAGAAATGGGACGTTGGAGGCTGTGGCTCCTCTAGCCACACCAAGAGTAAGGTCGAAATCTGAAATAGGTAAGGTAAGGTAGAGATATGAAGTAGGTCAGCACAATAGGGTTTTAGAAGTGCCTGGTCCTCTCTTTGGTGAGAAAAAGAGCCAGGGGATGAGCTCTCTTGCAGGCTGGCTCACGAGAGAGGTAAAGCAGCAGGTGAGATGAATCGTGCATACAGGGAGGACAGATTTGGGCTGGAAAGGGTCCACAAGCCGTGCTCTGCTACGGCTGGCACTGCTTTGCTGCGTGTCCCCTCCTGCCAGCCCACGAGGCGTAGCAAAGGCACCGCTCCTCGTCGCTGACCACTGCTGCAATGGAGCTAGGCAGTGCTACGAGGGGACAGCGAGCTGGAAGGATTCAACATTTACTGATGTACCATTTTTGTCCAAAACCTTTAGCTTTCGTGGGACTCTGGTGAGATGGATCACCGATGGAATCAGATTCAGCTGGTTTCTGTAACTGTAATGTAGTTTCTTTCATGAATCTTAACTACAGGCAGCACCAGCAGCACCAGCAATAACCATTTAAAATTACCAATTAGGATGTGTATTTCAAAAATAACAGACTCAAAGTCAGTCACCTTTTCAAGGTTAAAACAGTCGGGTTTGATTTGAGCATTTAAGGTGCATTTACCTTTTTCCAGTTCTTGTCCCCAGATATGGGAACTAGACATTTCTTTTTCCCATTTTAAATGGCAGCATTTTTAGTTGGCATCTCATCTCATCATAGGATTCCAGGAGCTGGAGCTTAAAGAAAAACACCAGGGATCCTGAGAGTAGGCAACATGGGGGATCGGTGCAGGGATGCTTTGTCATTAAATCCACAGCAAAACCCCCCAAAACCCAAACAAAACCACCTTTCAGTTGAGAAACTAGGGACTTGGTGCAACACTTAGAATCCCAGGAGAGCAAAGCCTTGCATGGACCTACGGGACTACCCACCACTACCAGGGAAGGCAGCTCCGAGCCAGTCCCCACACTGCAGCCCACTCCCTGTGTCCGGACTTACACGGCCACAAGGCTTCAGCCAGCTTCCTGGGATACAAATACAGAAGGATCAGAGGTAGGAGACAGGAAGGAAAACAGTCCCGTCGGCTCCTGGAAGCCTTTACAAACCTCATCCATCCACTCGTTAAGGTCTCAAGGGAACAAAGCATTCAAATGCGTGTTTTAACTCCAAAAAGCTCCAGAGGACAGGTCAACCAGCCTTTCTCTGCCAAGACTGAGCTGGAGGCAAACAGCTCATGGAGAGGGAACGACCCCACTGATGTATACGCCCTTGCATTTTCCCTGTAAGAGAGGGAGATGGCTCCCTGAAGGGTTTGGCTCCATCTGCGGAGGAGGGCATTTATCCTGGCTGGATAAACTCCAGTACTAATTTACTCGGAACCTGAGAGTTTTGCACTTGGAGTTTGCTACTACCTCTTTGCTAACGCTTTTGGGGAAAACACGTATTTCAAAGTCATTCCTACAGAAAGTGAGGACAACACAGACCACACAACCAGCAAGAACACCAACGTGTTAGTGGCATTCACAGATTAGCACCGCTAATACTCTTATTCTTTCATTTCAGGTACTACAGCCTCCGCAGACTCCTCCGTCCACGCTGTAACAGGTACCTCCTGGGTTGTGATGGGCTTTGTATGTCTATTTGCATGTGGGTGCACGTGCCCATGCGGCGATGCAAACGGAAAGTCCACAAATGGGAACCAGATTCAGAACACCCAAGTGCTGAAGCACCTTCTCCCAGGACCCTGCGCTGCCCACCTCTGCCTGCCCCGTCTATCACCATTCACCCCCAGATCTCCAAGGGCCACGGAGGGCACTGCGCCCCAGAGGATGGCCATGCCTGGTTCCCTTTTTTGTCTGGAAGACAGCAATTCCAGGAAGCCTAGCGAAATCAGGGGGATCTTGCCTCATCTTTGCTCCCCGTTTCCCCCAGCTGTTTCCTAGCGGTTTGCATGCTCTCCTCCATGGACCCTCAGAGCCAAGGTCCCTTTGCCCACAGGTCCCTATAGCCACACCAGTGACAAACTCCCTCCTTAGCACCTCATGCCCCTGTCACCCTTTCAGCTCTTATTTGCTATAGTGGTCCCTTTCCAGCCCATCCTTCAACCCTCCCTGTGGGGATCCCACCAATAAGGAACATGTGTAGGAGATGTCACCTCCGTGTCTCTCTGCTTGTGTTACAGGTCAATCCCAATCAACAACACACAGCCCTGAAGTAAAGAACCATACCTCAGGTAACGCTCATCTGGAGACCTAAAAGTGCAGCTCAGGGTCATCCTGGCTTGTAACTGGTCCGACCTTCAGTCCAGCTGGTCCACCCAGCCATAAATGGGGCTTAGATGAGAACAGTGGTGGGGAAAGAAGGAAATTTTGTGGCATAAGGGCTTCTGATCCAGCCAGCTCACCCCAGAGGGATCAAGACACAGGTGTGAGCATGAAGAGGGAAAGAATCACTAAATTGAACAGGGAGACGCAGGGTCAGCAGGTCACAACCCAGGGAAAACCCCTTGTGCGCACAAGGGATGCGACTTCCCAGAACCCAGGCAAGGAGCCGGGCTGGGTGGCGTTGCTGCATCTCCTGCCTGGCATCACCGGCTTTGCTTAGCAGCTCTCCGTGCAAGGACCGCCGGGCGTGCGCAGCGTGTGCACGCAGAGTGCCTCGCACGCCAGCGCTGCCCTCAGCTCCCGGAGTCCTGACGGAAGGAACAGCAATGAAGTCACTGTCATTAACAGCTTTCCCTCATTACGTTTACTGTTCAATAGTGCTCTCCTGACAAGCCTGACCACTTTTTTTCTTTTTTTCTTTTTTTTTTAAATTAAAAACATCCAGTGCTTTGCACACCCTCAGCACTTCCCACACAACATGTTCCTCATTTCTCCAAGAGGAAAAAGGGAAGCGTGGAGAGGCTTCTCCTAAACTGTACAATGTGCCAGCGCAGGGACGGAGCACTGCCCTAGCTCTAATCCAGTTATTCTTGTTCGGGGTGTCGCTTTGTTATCTGCCTTCCTGGAAACAGCAATCACTCGTAAGGACTGAAAAATATTTAAAAGTCATATGAACCTCTGAGGAGTTGCCTTACTTTATTCTCTTTGTTCTGTTCTCCTCCTCTGCTGAAAACAGCTTCAGGATATCACCACGTGTACATGGTGACACAGAAGCTACACATGGTGACACAGAAGCCCTGGAAGTGGGCGTTGGGAGGTGTCAGCAGAAAGTTATACGTTTCAGTCTGAAAAATACACAAAACCAACTACACAAGAAGGGATCTCTCCAACTCCAGATCCACGTCTGTCAGTCCACTTGGATCTATGGAGACAAATCTCTTCCTGCTATGTTTGCAGAGGGAAAAAAAAAAATCTTTCTAAGCATAGATACCCCTCCAAAGGGACCCCAAAAATAGAAAGGAAAAAGATCTCAAAAAGATCTCAGATTCTGCTTCCATTCCTTGCAGAAAAAAAAATAAACAAACTTATTCCTAAATTAAATATTTTGGTGAAGCGTTTGGATAAAGGGGGAAATAAAACCCCATCTTAAAACCATTTTCACTCTTTTCTCATTTTTATTGGGAACCCAAGAGAAGTCTAGACAAGGAACTTGCCTATAAATTCCAAACTGGTGATGCACTCTTCCTTGCAGAGGGCTTATTGAGAGCTTTTTCCCCCACATCTTGCTCTGGATCATGTTCTTGCTATGTGGCTTTGAGTAGCAGGTTGAGGAAGATGACAGAGCCTCCAGACGACTGCAAAAACTGAATTATTTGTGCCTAGAGAGTCTCAGTGAAATGAAACATAAAAGTTAGCATTTCAGATAACAAGCAAATAAACACGTGGGTGCCAGGCAGCTCTAGCCAGTTAAAGTGCCCAGTGATGAAAACACCTTCATTTCCAAAGCAGGAAAAAAGCGGTGGCACAAAGCAGAGTTTCCCCATGCGTCTCCTGAGCTCTGCCAGCTCAGCACCTCCATACACTACAAAAAGCAAAAGCTAATGCTGAAGTACAAGAGCTCCCTGGCTCTGAGCAGGGCGAAGGCTATTTCCCTGTCTACTCATGCCCGTGCTTTCCCCAGCAGGTTATCCCAAGGAGTTTGAGGACTCTTTACAATAGCCGTGCCCTCCTCCAAGCTGTTTCTGAGCAGAGCTTGTGGTGAGCAGAGCTTTTTGAAGTAACGCTACGCTTCCTCTACAGAGCCTTCAGTAAAATCAACGGCACCAACCGACTTGAATCTCACCTCTGTGGGTCAAACTACTACAGCGAAATCCTCTTCCATTGCTACAACGCCGCTAGCATTGACTGTGCGAGGTAAGTACGGAAAACTCAAATTTTTGCTCAGGCAAGACATGTTTATGCAGCCGTCCTTATCCAAGCCAAACTGGGGGCATCAGAAAGACAGGGCTAGTCTACACCATGCTACTTATCCAGAAGCAGCAACTTTTGAATCTCTTTGAGTCTTTGCTAAAAGAGCAGCTCGTTGCAGCTCCCCAAAAGCACAGGGCTGGACACAACCGTGACCTGGATGTGCCAGCTGCACAGCAAGCCCATAGCAGAAAAGCCAGATCATGCTTCACCTGGTAATGTTTGGTGGAGGAGCTACGGGCACCCCAGCCTCCCCAGCAGACCTCTCCCAACCTCGCCTCTCACGTACACTCTCTAAATTGACTGCACAGCTTGCTGGCCGGACATCTTGACGTTCGTTTGGAGGGGAAGTCTCATGCAAACAAAGTTTTTTACCCCACGGAAACCCCACAGCTCTCCATAGCACAATTAGCAGCAGCTTCAAGAGTTAATTCTGCTTTCCCATGTTTTCTTTATCCAGATGAAAAGTCTAGTGGAAGCAGAAGCACGGCAGCTCTGCCACCTCAAGGTACTTTGTCCTTTTATAGAGTAACAATAAGTTTAGATAATTTCATGGCAATTAGCTTACTTGGTTCACATCATGCAGGTTATCAAAGCACTAGTCTTTATCTTGGGGTTGAGCCATGAGTAAGACCCAAAATCATGTCTGGTATCCTTACAAGCAGCGATAAAACACAAGACCAAACACACTTAACATCCTCTGCCTGGGATGAACTTGAACAGTTGAAAGACTGATCTATGTTTAGGAAAAGGGAGCCCTTTTAACATCCTCTGGAAAAAAAAAAAAGAAATCATTTTGCTTTTTTGCTGGGTTTGCTTAACCCAGCCTGTAAGCAAAAATCAGAGAATTCAGTAAGAATTTTCTTAGAATAAGGGCAGAATCCAAGTGAGTGGGAAGACTGAAATGTGACAACTGAGCTGATTCCCCATTAAAGATTCAGCCCCAAAAATCTGCAACGGTCAAGAAAGAAGCTCCTCTGACTCTCCAAGTACCTCTCAGATCTTCTCTAACGCAAGCAAGGTTAAAAACCCGTGGTCAGCTCTGCCTGCACAGATGTCCAACCAGCATGCCTGTGCCCGGCTAAGCCAAGAGCCCTTTGCATCAGAGCAGATTGCTATTAATTATAACCCTGCTTTGTATCTGAAAAGCTCCATACATCTTTGGCTGTAGAAATGTTGCTGATGCTTCCAAAAGTGAAGTCTCCCGTTGTGTGAGACCCAACGTTTCCCAGGGACGGGGTATCCATGCCAGGCTCAGCAAACCACAGCTTCTGCCCACCGTCTGTGGCTAGAAGGACAATTTCAGAATGAAACAAAGGGTCTGACGACCGCTGAAAAAAATCGCACAGCAGTAGTCCCTCTGCTTCCCAGGACTGTTCTGCTCCGTGTGGTTACCCGTTTCTGAAGCAGTTAGATTTGTTATTTTGTAATGTTTCCCCTTTTTTCTTCTGACTTTTGGCAAAATTACACTCCAAAACTGTGATGTTTTCTGCAAGACAGGAACCCCAGTTTCAGCTGCACGCCCCGCGCTCCACTGCAGAGTGCCAGGAGCTGTTTCACACTTCTCCGGGCAGCACATACTTTTGGCCAACGCTGCTGTTGGGAAGGTGGGGATGGGAAAGGAGGAAAGAAGATCCTACTTGACCTACAGATAATCTTCTGCAGCTCTAAAGTATCATTTTTAGCCTCCTGACAGGGTCTGTAGCTCTTCGTTAAGGTCAATGCAGATAATCTGGCCGTTCAACACACATCCAGGAGGCAGCAAAGGGGTTTTTTTCTCTGTACAAGTGAAACACACAGGCTAGCTTTAAAATTGCTTGCACAGGCATTGGAAGCAGCTGTCACAAACCCAACAGCTTCGTATAAGCCAGTTCATCCCACTGAGAAATGGAGTTCTTGCTCAAACCTCTACGCTGCCACAGCTAGACTACATATGGTGTACAAGTTAGCCCAACTCAAACTGGCTTAATTACTTCTAGATAGCCCAGGACAGAATATCCACTAATTCCAAGTCCAAGGACAAGCCAAACAGCCAATCCACACCCATACTCTGCAGAATTTCTTCCCCTAAGCAGACTTATTTTTTTTAAGTCTCAATGTTTATAAGCAATAGTAAATCTATAACCTCCCCGGTTCACTCTTCCAGTATTCGATTCCTCTATCCGCATCTGGGACTGCAGAACCTGAAGAGTTTATACAAGGGTGTCTGAATTTTGGTTCCCCAAGTTTCTATTTGGACATGGAAAATAGCATAAAGTATGTTTGGTGGGAAGTTTTTAGCCCAAGTATGAATTCCATGTTTCCCCAGATATCACCAGCATTACTGTTCATCCGTTCTCTCCAGCATGCCCGTTAATTCTTTTGGTTATTAGATGACACTCAAGGACAAGACTCACATTCTGCATTTCTCTGTGCAGGTCAAGAGCCCAAGAGAAGCGAGAGTACCACAACCTCAGCAACTCAAGGTGCTTTCTCCTTTCTCCCGCAGACAGATGGTTACCACTAGATATTTTATAGCCCTTTTCACAGCCAACAGCAAGGCCATCATACTGCTGTCTTCAAGGGAGCATTGTGAAGGGCTAACAAGCACCCGAGGGATGCTGGCCATGCTATCTAGCCCCTGAAAAGCCTATAAAGCTCCACAGAAGCAGCACTTTGGGGCAATCTGTTGAGCCTGGGAACAGTGGTTGTGACTTGCAGCAGAGAAGGTGCCACAATGGCGAAAGGGTGTAAAAGGAGGGAGACAGGACAAGGCTCGCCCTCAAACACACAGCCAGCTCAGTCCTTCACCTGCCATGCTCAGCTTCCTCACTAGGGCCCCTGCAGAAAACCCTGTGGATGTTCTCAGATTGTCAGTAAAAGGGGCTACACAAAGGCAATCCGATTCTCATATAGGTCTTGGTCACTTTGCTGCTAACATTGATGGGGCTGGCAAGTGCGAGTTAGGTCCTCTAGCGTTGCTAGGAATCCTCTTCCCAACCTTGGAAGAAAGACTTTTATATAAAGCTACCTTTTCCCCTTCTTGTAGGCACCTCAAAACCAACCACCCCAACACTGGAGTCCTCTGGCTACTTGCCTGTGCCCACTCCGACAGATGATAAATCACCACTGACGGTGGCAGCTTTTGGTAAGGTCTTGCTCAACCTGGGGAGAGGAGGGGGGTCTGTTTTGCCAGGCCATGCTGGTTTGGACCTCCAGCTTCAAAGATGCTTCCCTGGAGATGGCTCCACAGTTTTCTGCTTCAGCATGCCTGATCCTGGGGTTTTCAGAGAGCAAGGGAAAACCCTTGAGAAAAAGACTTGTCACCAGCAAGCAATAAAGCACCTAATCAGTACTCCCAGCCATGCCCAGTATATGAGGGACAGGCAATTTGAAAGTCCATCACGGCTACAGTCAAGCTTGGGATCTTGCTTCCAGCACCGGTGTTTGCCCCAGCTCCATGTTAGGACAAGACCTGGGCACAAACGACCCCAAGCTATGCCTTTGTTTCCCTGATAAGAGTCTAGGATAAATACACTACCTGCCTGGAAGCTTAGACTTTTTTTTTCCCTGCAAACCTGTTGGGACTTCATTCCCACCCTGCCTTACTGCCCTCCCCCATACAGTTGCACCCTGCTTGGCAGCCAAGTCCTCCGCAGCCGTCAGACTGTGGAAGGATGGAGCAAGAGATGCCGTACCTTAACCTGGCAATAGATTTGAGGCCAGACGTCAGAATCAAATCTGCACTTGGCCACTGGTTTATGAGACAGATAACATCATTCACAGTCTTTTTAGCTTGTCTATCCTTGTTATATTACATATTTATCTAACTTTATACACCTTCAGGGTAAGATTTACCAACCGTAGTAGGGACATACCGACTTCAATCAATCCCCAGTGTAATTAGCTGACTTCTGCCCTCCTGGCACTGCCTTACCAATTAAGTCTTCATCAGAAGCCCTTTGAGGCTAAAACACAAGAGGATAAAGCCACTCACTGTAGTGACTACTTACTTCTCTGCTTATTACGTACCACGCTCATTTTAATGAAAATATTGATTTCCTACCCAAGTTTTGATGACAGTCAAAGTGTCTCCGCTAACCCAGAAGCTGAGGACAGGCGAGATGTTCTATCAGTCACAGACAGTTCTTTCCTCCATCCCCAGGTGTCATCAGCTTCATAGTTATCCTGATAGTGGTTGTGATCATTCTGGTCAGCGTGGTCAGCCTGAGGTTCAAGTGCAACCGCTCAAAGGACTCAGAAGGTATTTGCTTGGGGCGATCTGTCTTCCCCTAACCAAAAAGTCATCAGTTTCTACATGGATCTGGCAATTCCTAAAAGATGCTTTTAAAAAGCTTACATGGTGGGGAGGTTTTGGAGCCAAATTGGAACGCAGCTTGAGCAGTTAGGAATGTAGAGTGACCACCTCTTCAGAGCCCCAGCCCAGATCCATCCGCACAAGGAAACGCTCTCGAGTTTGCCACAGCTAAACGTGCAGATTTCCAGCGGTGGGCAGCTCTTCCAGCGAAAAGTCATAGAGTTTGACACTCCTCTTCCCCAGGAATCCTATTTCCCACTAAGCAGTGCCCACTAGAGGGCAAGGCTGCTCTACAGCAAGCCGGTAACCGCCAAAAGACCAAAGGACGGTAGTGACTCAACAGCCAGCCTGTATGTCACATTAGCTGAAGAATTTTCTCTAATCACCTCTCGAGTATCCCCCGTGGTGTCTCTAATCTCATTTGGATTTCATTTATAACCCTGTACAACGTAATTCTGACTTATTCTATTGCTTGGCTGCGATGTTTTCTCACCTGTACATCACCAACTGCCTTTCTCTCTCCAGACAAACAGAAACCAGGGACCTCCATGGTGTCAGAGAGGTAAGGCTGCTCACGCTACTCACGTCCTATTCAAAGTGCCTATTTTATTCCAGAACTAATTTTAGCAAGGAAAAGAAGCTGCTTTGGTTCTTTCAGGTGGAAGGAAGCATTTCAAGGCATCTTTGAGACAGGTCAAAAACCCAAAATGAGCATTGATAGCACCTCATCCTCTGCCTGATGGAGACAAAGGTAGAAGTTCAATATTTAGGGGCCTCATTTCAAAGCTGCACTGATACCTGTGAAGACTCACCACCTTCCAAAAGCAGTTTGCTTGTCTTTCTTTGCCTAGATACAGACTTGAGGTCTAAACCTGGGTTTCTGTATCTCAAAGCAGCCTTGGTGAGATGAGATCAGGTGCCCAAAAATATCTTTCGTAACACCTATTACTGTTATCTAGCAAGAGCATGATAAGGGGGCCCCAATCCAGAGACCTTTGGAAGAGAAGCACCAAGCGGAGGACGGTTCATCTGAACCCCATGGTCCATCGCTGCTACTCAGGAAGAGAGGCGACACGTGGGAAAGCAGCAGGAAACAAGAGCTGGAAGGGACCAAAACATGTTGCTCCTACTTTTCCCTCTGATAGTTTCCTACCAAAGAAATAAATCCCGCTTTGGAAAGAGGCAAGGGACGCAGGGAGCAAGGTCCCTAAGTATTTAGGTACCAAATTTGCATCAACATCAATGGTTCACAAATACCCTTAATGCTCATGACCTGAGTGATCTGCAGCCACTGAGGCAGGACATATCAGAGCAGAGGACTGT
This sequence comes from Himantopus leucocephalus, assembly GCA_003993805.1. Classification (NCBI taxonomy): domain Eukaryota; kingdom Metazoa; phylum Chordata; class Aves; order Charadriiformes; family Recurvirostridae; genus Himantopus; species Himantopus leucocephalus. The sequence continues at coordinate 335,280 of RSEF01000013.1, read as the reverse complement.
GCCCCCCAGCCACCCTAATCCCCAAAGTCATCCATTCTCCATTGGCACTAAATGCACATCCCAGCCCTCAGGGTAGGGAGAAAGGGGAATTCCACCTTCCTAACACCTGTAATTCTCACTCTTAAGAGAGACGCTGGCAATACATGAGGAGCAGCATCGTACGTAAAAATCCAGTGCTCCCTTTTTATGACAAACAAACTTAAGGACATAGGACAGAGGGACACGGTAAGGTTTCCTTTTGTTCCAGTCCTGACAATGGCTGCAGGGCTAGAAGGTAATTCAGTCACTGAGAACCAGATCCGAACCGCTCCTTGATTCTGCCTACAAGTAGTGACACAGGTGACAATGGTGCTTTCTGTCGGCCAAACCAGCGCCGCACCCGAATTTGAATGCGCTGCTTGTTTCCCCAGAGACGCCCCGAACCTGTGTTCAGACAGGGGATGGGGACTTTAGGACTACAGATGTGCCCGAACTGGGACAGCAGCTCAAAGGGAGGTGTAAGTCAGCCCTGGTCCCGCGTGCCAGCCAGCCGCAGCCCTGCCTGTTTGCCTCTAGTTGTGTGCAAAGAAACCCCCTTCCCTCGTTTTCCAGAGTAGTTAATACGGCCTTCTCTTCTTGACAGCTGCTCGGCAGGCACAAGCCAGAAGGAGAACAGCATCACTCTGATCTCTATGAAGAACATCAACATGAACAACAGCATGAGTTACCCACCGTCAGAAAAGGTTTCCCTTTTAAGCCTCGCTTTTTAGAGAGTTAGCTGGGGATTATTTATCTTGCGGGATAAGAGCATGCCTTTGAGTTATTTCTTTGTTCTCTTATTCCTTCAGAAAGATAATAAAAAACAGCTGCCATCAAGTTCCTAAACATCCAAACTGGTTCCAGTGAGCCTAGCGATAAGTTTGGATGCTCACCTCAGGTTTATCCAAGCTGCCTGAACCCAAGGCATGACGTATGCCTCGTGTGCCATCCCCTAGGGCCAACCATCAGAGCTAGAGTGGTTTGTCATTAAAGGAAGAGGTCAACAAGCCAGCCTTTGTGAAGTCAAGGTCTCCCCCTCTAGTCCAAGCTTACCGCTCTCCTGCTCCACGGGTGATACTGGAGCACGTTCCCATCAGTACTCTCAGATCCATCCCACAGGAGTAATTCACATCATTTTAAGTTGTTTTAAAGCTAAACTAGCACTGGGACTGGGTTGGAGGGAACATATTGCTTAATTATTTTTGCCAGCCCAAACAGGCTGCTGACGCACCATGCTTTGTTCCTTTTGCAGGTGTTATGAAGCCAAGGACCCCAGAGCTTGAAGCTGGCTCATGACAATCAGCAGTGACTTTCTAGGTTCTTTTATTATTTTTTTTTTTACCTTGGGGAAAGAGCAAGGGTGGACTTTATATATAAATTATTACGTCCCTTCTGGTCAATACATTTACAGTAGCATCCCACATAGCTTCCTCGCCTGGGTTCTAAGGGCTTTCTCCAGTTACAGCCTGCCATGCTCAATGGTTGATATCTAACTCTATTTTCTATATGCATTCAAAGCCTCAGATTATTCCAGCAGCAAGAAGCACCAAGGAACCATCTACTTCGCTAACAAACTACTGCCTTGGATTAATGGCCTTTATAGTCCGTGCGAGCCAGTAACAGGCTCATTAATCGGTATAGCCCCACGTTGAGTCAAACCCATGCATTAGAAAAGCATGATCTGAAGCTGAAGGCCTAACGGGATGTAGATGGCCAAGTGCTAGGTCAAATCCCAGCACAATTGCTCCAAGCCCCTTCTCTTTGGTGCCCTCATTGTCCCCGCAGCGGTGGGGATGATCACATCCACCTACCTCACAGGGTTGTTGTGAGGCTGTGTTAATCAATGTCTGCAAAGCATTTGGAGAGCCATGAATTAAAGGTGCTGCTGAAATGCAAACTGCCATCCTAAACTCTTTATTATTAATAAATGAGCTTCAGGCAGGCAGATCGCTATCTTCCCACAGGTCCAACACGCTCAAAGATGACCTATCTTAGGTGTAAAGAACAAGGTCTCGGCATGGACAGGGTTTTATCTGAGCGCAAAAAGGAGTGGCCACAGGCAAACTGCTGAGCTACTTCAGCTCCTGAAGTTTGGCAGCACGAGTTTGCTGGGAGAGCTTCCACCTTCCGTACCACCGCTTTCCCAGAGCCTCCCGATAGACCAGAAAAGCAGATGCCCCTTCCAGTTCAGCCAGAGCACCCACCTTATGGCAGCACCAAGAACCACCAGTGCACCCTTGAGTCGCCACAGTGGCGAGAACAGTCTTCTGTCAGACTCCACGGTGCAACAGGTCACGTTTGGAGCCAGCTGGTTCACAGCCTGAGCTGGCTCAGACCCAGCTGCCGGTCACTTTTACCACCAACAGCAAAACAGATCCTTATAAGCTGAGCGATGGAGGGTGATGGAGACATCAATACTTATCATCAATGCTCATCAATATCTAAAGGGCGGGTGGCAAGAGGATGGGGCCAGACT